>JACEGR010002139.1:0-138813 GCA_014170235.1 Listronotus bonariensis | reverse complement strand
AATAGCTTTCCTGAGTTTTTACTGTTTTCTTGAATTATACAGAGCAACGTTCTTGGATGTAGGATTTCTATCTCGACGGTTCACTGAACTTTTCCCGAACTGTCATTTTCCCGAGGTCTTTGATTGTACTATATCAACCTTTCACTGAACTTTTCCCCGAACTGACATTTTTTCCGAGGCTTAACCGTTTTCTTGATGTATATCGCGTAGCGTCGTAGAATGTGCACTGTATTTCCGACTAAAGAATAACTTTCCTGAGTTTTTACTGTTTTCTTGAATTATACAGAGCAACGTTCTTGGATGTAGGTTCTACTCGACAGTTCACTGAACTTTGTGACCCGAGGTCTTTGATTGCCTATATCAACCTTTCACTGAACTTTTCCCGAACTGACATTTTTCCGAGGCTTAACCGTTTTCTTGATGTATATCGCGTAGCGTCGTTGAATTGAACTGTCTTTTACGGAATTATCGTGCTCTTTTTATACTATCAAGCACGTGTACAAAATCCCAAATGTTTACCGAACATCAAAATTTATTAAGACATTAATTGGTCAAAAACACTTAAAATTTTATTAGCGTTCGCCTTTTTCCAAAATTTATGAGACATTCTGTCAAATATGTTATGTTTTAATTGAATTTATTACTCTTATACGGCCACCTGCAGTAAAATTCTGTAAACAAGCTGTCAAATAATTTAGGTTTTTAATTATATGTAGTGTAAGAAAATTTTATAGGCAATAAATGTTCTTTACTTAGAAGGGGTGAGCTTTCCTGGTTAATATGGTTAAGTTAGTCAGTCAGTCTCTTCGTGGTTCTTCCCTCGTTCGGTCAAAAATGCGCGGAACAAAAGTAGTTTAAAGTGAACTGTGAACTTAGAAAATATTTCTTTGGATTTTTACCCTTTCAGTGACTTGGAATAAAATTAAATTGGTTTTGTTTCTTTTAACAGTAAGTTTTTAAGAAATCTTGTTTTTAATCTGGAATGAAAACTTATTTTATTTATTTATTTAACTTTATTTTATTTTTAAATTAAAAAATGTATATTTTAAAATTTTATTTATTGTAGTGAAATTTTAATTTCCTGAGCCACTACAATTTTCCTTTATTTAATAAATAAAAATCAGTTTTTCTTTGCTTGAGTGTAGGGCAAAACATATTAAATTTTAAAATGGAAAACCCTATAAATTATAAAAAATCTTGTATCTGTCCTTACACTGTCAGATAGTAGCAAAAAGTAGAAAGACAATTGTAAGTACAAAAACTGATAAAGAAAAAGCATAAAAAAATCTTTGACAAAAGTAGCGGGACTTCGCGAAACTGTATCGGAAACACAACAATAGCTCTTATTATTTAAACTCTTTTACTTTTTTAGTAAACAAGGCTAATAATAAACTAAGTAGATTAAATGTTGTTTATTTATGTTTACTTAAAATACATTTTCAAGTTTCTTATTACCCCAATAGAAGTCGTCATATCCTTTTATAATTTTGCGAACATGTAGTTTGTAGTATCTACTTTGAAATACACAGCATGAGCCATTAGAATTTCAAAGTTGCTTTATGGCCAAAATAATGGATTTCTATCCCATAGTGTATTGGCGCGTCGCTGTAAAGGATAGCGGCGCCTTTGTATAAAATAGTCCGATTGCAAGCGGCCTTTTTATAGTTTTTTTTGTATTATTTTCAAAGGGTACCAAATTTGCGCTTTTAAAATGTTCTTACTATACATAAATTGCCATTTTTAGATAGCAGTAGTTGTTTTAGTTATAGTTTATGAGGGCTGCATAAAAATACTTACATTTGTGTTTTTGAAAAATTCTTTTAAAGTTTCTCCTTGTTTGCCATTGGGTACATATCCACCAACACCAAACGTCTTGTCAAAATAAGAAATATTGGGATAAGCGTAGTGCCTGCACAAATCAGTTTGGTTGATTGTACAGGGTGTTTCAACTTTCTGATTTAAGACAGTGGCAAGGTAAAAGTCTTCTGGCAATAAAACAAAGTAATCCTGAAAGAAATAAAACAAGACCAGTTAATTTAGAATAAAAATGGATATATTAAAAAAACTTACCAACAGTATACTTTCGTTCACGTTTATACTGACGCTCCATCGTCCAGGGTTCAACACAAATGGCGATGGTACACTTCCGGTTTCCCGGAAACAGTGGTAAATACCGGATCTGAAGAGTTTTTGAACTGCACCTTCATGTACTGTTCAATATCGTTTGGATTGTCGGGAGTTACTCTGATACCTCCTATAACTGTGTAAGGGTTGGGATTGACGAATCTATAAAAAAAATTATGAGCATTTTTATAATTTTGCTGAAATATGACAACATCACGTTTTCGGCGATAAGTATAGAAGCGCCTGTCTCTAAAACCGCTAAAGCTGTGTATGAGGTGTTAGGCAACGTTGCCAGATGTTCCAGTTTTACTATACAGGTAATTATTATTTTAGCGATTTTAAAGGTATTTAGGGTTTGCGGTATATACATACCTTAGGACCATCCTGTATAACGAAGGTTTGAAAATATTAATGTCCTGAATAACTTCTCGCTGTAGATTTGAAGAAAACACAGCATAACCTTTCCAAGAGTAGTTTTTAAATACGTTTTCATCGTTACTGTATCTAACTCTGGTGTTTTCAGGAGTATGGCCATCTTCCACCTCGTATTGGTATTGGTAGAGAGTTGGGAAATAATGAGCCTACGAAAGAAACATTTATTATTAAAATACAGGTTGATATTGATGTCCCGTATAAATATTTCTGTATTCCCGTTTGGGAACTTCTCGTTTGGGTACCTAATAATATTTTACCTGATCTGATCCTTTTATATATATACCGGGTGTTGCTCCGTCGAGCGGGACATAGGGAAGCCCATGTAAATTTTGAAGTAGTCACATATTGGCTCCCCTAATTATTTTAGAAAAAATGCTATTGGGACTTATTAAAGAGCACAGTAAGTTCCACCCAAAATGAAATTTTGAGCATTTTTCAACCAACCAGTAAAGAGTAAACTGCTTAATACTTCTGCAACGTAGTATCTCATTATGCACCCTGTACTCTAGAAATCAACAATAAAAACACCATATCGATTTATTAGTGACAATTTAGATGATTAATTTATAATGTCATTGCCAAAACTGAACAATTTTATACGGGAATTTCAAAAAGAATCCTCGCATTTCATTTTAGTTTACAGCTAATTCCAACACATGCACTCACAGTTACGCAAGACAATAAAACAAATTTGTCTACATTTAGAAGTCAATTTATGACGAAAATATCATGATATAAAATCAAATGCTCAAATATTCCTCCATTAACTGCCAGACAATAACCCAAAGGATTATAAAACTCATTTCTTACGTTGGCTAGTTGGAACATCGATATTCTGGCACATTCAGCGGAAATAGCATTCCTTAGCTGGACTAAATTTTCATATTTTTTATTGGTAGCTTAGTTTTCAAAATGTCCCCATAGAAAAAATCGTTTGGCGAAAGATCACGTCGATTTTCTTCACATTTGCAATTATTGATTACTGTGCCTATAGTTTCAAATTTTTTATCGTCCGTTCTATTGTCGATTTACTTAGTATTGGCCTATTTGGAAAATAGGCTGCAAACATGTCCGCTACTCTTCGATAACTATTTCCCTGGTAAAACCATTTTATAATAGTGATTTTTTCTTGATTTAGGTAGTTCATTATTTAAGAAGGATGTGGACATTGATCTGACCGTGATCTGACAACTTGAGAGTAAGAGGTTAAATAATTTTTCTAGTATTTTATTATAAACTTCTAATAATACAAGGCGGGTAAGAAGATAGGAGATTCGTAACTTATTTTAGCATTTATCTCTTAGCTCGCGGACTGAGAAGAGCTAAAATTTGTACACTGGGTACAACTTTTTGTGCTCTTTAAAAAATCCTAATTATATTTTCTTCTAAAATAATTAGGGGAGCCAATATTGGACCACTTCAAAATTTATATGGGATTCCCTATGACCCGCTCGACGGAGCAACACCCTGTATAAAAACCCATGTGTAAAGATTCTTAAATCGGTATCATTCTTATTGCATTACAATAGTTCTGTTATTATTACAGAGTATGGGTGGGGGTCATGGTTAGTTCTGGTAAGCAAATCTTTTCTTTTAATTTCTTAATTACACCCAAGACATACACACTTTATAAATCCACTTAAGAATTATATTTCCACCTTTACGGCACCAAACAAGACGCGAGAATTATGCATGTCGAGGTGACCAAACCAGAAAAAAAAGGGTCAAGGTCAGGTAAAATATTATTAGGTGAAAAACGAGAAGTTCCCAATCGGGAATAAACCTAAATATTTACGTTTATTATTGCAGGTAGCATGTCAAAAAACACAGTTCCTTACCTGTAGTGGTTCCTTGCAGGTCCTACCTGTCACTCTGGACTGACAGATGCATTGACCAGTATGTTTATTACATACACTGCTTATAGAACCTCCTACGTCACAACCACAATCTGAAAAAGCATGTTTGTTTCTTAAAAATTAAAAAATAATAATTTTTGGTCAATTCTATACCACGACGCGTCGGTGGAAGGTAGAGCAAATGTTGTCAAAAAATGTCTATCAAAATTTTAAACTAATCAAATTTTTCCAAACTAAACGGAGATTTTAAAAATATGTTATGTATTTTAGAAATATGCAGTGACGTACCATTTTTTTTCCTAAAAAATATTTACCCTAAACCCCTTATGGACTACACTGGTAATTTTTTTCTGGTTTGTCAAAAAATATCTTCTGATGCAAAGGAGACCAATATTTTTAAAAAAATAACCTAATCGGTATAAAAGCTATCATTAAATAACGATATTAAAAAAAATTTAACACCCCAATTTTTATATTCAAAGTAGTTCAAAAAATATGACGTTTAGGACATAATAATATGTTCCTATGAAGTTTTTTATTATTTTTCATAGTAGAATCACACCTTAAAGTTTGCCGGTTGAGTTACTGAACACCCTGTATATGTTTTAGTTGTATTTGATGTTTACCTCGACATGTATCTCCACGGGCAGAAGAGAACATACCAAAATACATTTTATTATTTACTACATTCAAACAGACGACGTGTTCTGGATAAATGCGTTCTTTGTCTAATCGCTACCTGCTAGTGTTCAACACATTGAAACCTAATTGGAAGTATCTAGCTGGCATGACTTGTATATAGATTTTTAAATACTTACCAGTGCATCCAAACAAGTTGTCCTCTTGCAAATTATAAGTTCCATCAGCGCAGTCGGAACAACCTCTGGCAATAACAGAAGCCTTGCATACGCACTGACCATCTTCAGTGTCGCAAACTGCAATACCTCCCAGTACTCCAGATGGGTTACAGTTACACTCCTCACAACCGTGAGGATTATTCGGGCTGAGATTCCAGTACAGTGGCCTAGGAGATTTAAAAAAATAAATAAATAATAGTTCAAAAAAACTAAAAAAACACGCTTTTATATGCAACCGAACTAAAAATTAGAAAATAATTTTTCATTACAAAGAGTTTGTATTACAGTAATAAAAGGTCAAACAATGAATCATAATTATATACCTCAAAATAGAATTATAAAAAAATTTAAGATAATAACAGAATAATTCACTTCAGAGTAAAAGCGTGGGGTGCATTTTACTATTTTTTTTTCATTAAAATTTCTACAATTCGGCAACCACGCAGTTTAACAATAATGATAACGATAACAATAAGCTCTTCGGTATTCATCCGTAATTAAAGGAGTCCGGTATGGTTAATAACGATAACGGATCAAGTTTGCGTTACTGCGCAGTCTCAGAATAACGTTAACCACAACGGAATTGCAAAATAAGGGGTGCAAAATGTCTCTATTTTGTACTTAAAAATTGTTCATGGTCATTTTTCTTTATTAATTGCACAAAAAATGATACTGGAAGGGTCTTTCGATGTTTATTTAAGTTAATAATCTTTAGCTTTATCTTTCACAAAGTGGCTGAAGAGACAGATTTATCACGTAGATTTGATGTTTACTAAATAGTGCGGATCAAAACAATAATCAAACCAAAATTATTAAATTATCACAGTACACACACACATTCTGACATGCGCAGTCGAATTTTCATTTAGCATTTAATATAAGATAAAAGTTGGTCAACTTTTAAATGATAAGTGTTAAATCCTAAATGTTAAATGTGTTTTATGAACGTCTACATGAGTCACCATAAGCCGAACTTTGGTTCAATCAAATGCTAAATGTTTTTATAAACCCACCATATAGAATCAACATTTTCTATTTGTGATTCCTATTTTTCTTACAAGAAAAAAATTCTCATAAATAATGACTCTTTTATGGAAAGTGAAGTTTTTGGTCCATTTGTCCTCTTGTTAACCCCATAAAGTTGGGGTCCTCTGATATAATATACAAGGAAGTTCAAAACTTCGTGTGCCGTCACAAAGATAAAAAAAGACCCTATAATTGCTTTTTTTACGTAAATTGAAATATACTTGTGTTTATGTTTTGGTTTTACCTGCATTTGTTGCAAATTCGTCCTTCAACCCGTTCTTTACATTCACACAATTCTCCTGCAGGAACTGAGCCACAACCAGCGAAAGCTGCTACTACACCGGCAGGATGGCAATTACAATCTAAAGTAAAAAGTAAAACGTTTAATATCACCCCCTTTTAATAATAAATATTTGATTTTTTTAAATCCGTGAGCCAGTGACCAATTTCCTCTTAGTCCATAACTCGTAAAATGGTTCAATAGGGTTATGCATCTTTGTGAGCATCAGCTGAGGCCGACTGATAAAACTTACGTTATTTTTACTTCTACAATCCAAAAATTAACTAATATACCTGGTTCCATAAAAAAAAAAAACACAATTTTAATATGGATATTTTTTCTGGAGCCGCCTGTACAATTCCACCATCGAAGACGCAGCAGCTTACAACGATTCATGCGTACAACCCTCTTAAAGCATTTTACGAGTTATGGACTTGGAGAAAATAACTGGCGTTTTAAGGTTTCAATCAACGACTTATGGACCAGGTTTGTTTACGTTTGAGCTGTTGTCATCAATACATCACAGTAAAAGCGCTAAAATGCGGTTTGCCAAATTTAATTTTTCCACTCTAAACTTACTAACCACAAGTAGTTGTTGGATAAGCCTCTATATTAAAGAATTTTTGTAATATTACTTTTTAAATTAACAATACATATATTTTTATCATTTTGGGTATCATAATAAAAAATATGTTCAAATATTATAAGTTATTATCTTTTTAAAAAAGCAAAATTCTGAAAATACGTGATTATTTGTTAATCCCGGCAGCGTCGCCCAGGGTTTTTACTCCATCGTAAATAAAACATGAATGAACTTTTCCTAAACGCTTGTGGGTGACGCCCCTTTTGCTTTGTCATTTCTGTTGGTTTCCGTCATTTGACAATTTGAAAGCCAAAAGTGATCAAATAAAGCTTATAATGCCTTTTTGTGTATTTTCTGGTGTTTGTTGGTGATTAGAAAGTGTTTTTAAAGACAATATGGGTAGGCAGTGCTTTGTTTGTAGAAGGGTAGACTATTTATTTCCGCACTTCACTTTTCACAGGTAAATAGAGACCAACGTCGTTGGGTGCATGCTATCAACCAAGGTCAAAAAGTAAGTCCGCCATTTTTATTTCTCGCTTGCCTCACCCCCTTTGCCTATTAGGATTGTTGGCTTAATGTTTATCATAAAATTATGAATGAATCGCTGGGTCCATACGTCGGTTTCAATAATTTCTTACCTTCACAAATTGGAAAGTTATAGAACCCTTCTTTACATTCATCACACCTTTGTCCTGCAAAATTACTGTTGCATTCGCACTTGCCTTCGTTGTCGCACGATAAACCATGAGATCCATGGTAATCACATTCACAAGCTAAAAATAAGAATATAATAATAAATCTTGTTTTTAACACGCTTTTATTAACTTGGGTTGTAACTATCTATCTATCTATCAATCTATCCATCTGGCTGCCTATGTAACGGAATCTTTGAGCCTAATTTTAACCAACTTCCAGCTATTCGATTTCTTTGAAACTTTGCACACGTATTAAGGACCCATGACAATGCAATAATCTGCAAACAGTATCCCTTTATCTTTTTTTTAATCGCCAGGAAAAAAATTCCATTATATTATAAAAACAACACCTAGGATGCCATCTGTTGGAAAAAATTTCAAACTTTGCTATTAAATGAGGAAGAAATTTTTTAGTGGATTGCAAAGTGTTGACAACGGTCCAAACATTTCCTGGAGTGCCATCTGTTGGCAAAATTTGAAACTTTGCTACTTAATGAAGAAGAAATTTTTTAGTGAGTTGCAATCTTTTGCAAATTTTAAAATTTGCTACCATTGTCATTTCATAGGGGGCTGGTTATTTTCTTTTTGCTGCTTAATTAATTAGTATGTTCTAATTTACTGTTATATTAAGAATTTTGTGCAATATAACGAACTAAAAAATGAAAAATAATTAATAGTTTAAAAAACTAAAAAACACGCTTTTATATGCAACCAGAACTAAAAATTAAAAAATAATTTTTCATTAAAAAAATATTTTCACTTCATAGTAAAAAGCGTGGGGTGCATTTTACTATTTTTTCATAACTTTTCCATCATAGATATTGGCAAATATAATAATTATAACATTTAATATATTAAGCACCCCACGCTTTTTACTATGAAGTGAAAATATTTTTTTAATGAAAAATTATTTTTTAATTTTTAGTTCGGTTGCATATAAAAGCGTGTTTTTTAGTTTTTTTAAACTTATGAAAGCGTGTTTTGTTCAAACTATAATTATTTTCCTGATATAGACTACGGCAGTTTATTGAACACCTACAAAGTGGGAAATTCAGGGTCTCTCTAGATGACCTTTAAAGGGATGCATAAAAGGAATTACAGTGGCTTATAAAGCATCACGTTTCTTACGTTTACACTCCGGATAATTGTAGAAACCAGGGCTACACTGATCACAAGTTTTTCCTGCATAGTTTCCTAGACACTGACATTTCCCAGAGCTGCTGCATGTAGCTCCTTGAGATCCGATCTTACTACAGTTACACATTTGACAGCCAGGATAGCCATAGTAACCTGAAAATCAATGAATATATTTTGTGACGTTATTTACTAAATTTGTCATTTAATTGTTTTTAAACTTACCTAAAATACAATTATCACATCGGTCGCCTCCGTAGCCGTCTTTGCAAATACATTGTCCAGTTTCTTTATCACAAATTCCATCTTTTGTACCTTTGATGTCACAGTTACAATCTAAAATAAAATATTGTGACTAGTTGTAAACTGCTTTCTAACATTTGTAGTAATAAAGAAAGGTATGGTGTTATTTTATTTTTGTGCGGATCATGTTACTGTATGTTTTACACAAAAATTGACACCCATACACATTATTATGATTTTAAACAGGTAATATCGCCATTACCCACGCTCATTACCCACATAAATTAAATCAATTACTTGTGATAAGAAAATTGCAGTAGGCTGTTACCTCGCGTCTGTCATGTTTGACAAATATTCTCTCACAAACCGGAAATATTAAATACAGGGTGTCTCTAAAAAGGGTATCACAGATTTCTGAAGCTAAAATTTGATGATCTAACCCAATTTACCTTAGTCCAAAAGTGCGTGATTTCGAAGATACGAGGTGTTAAAAAATGTATTTTGGTTTTAGTTTTTTTGTAAATAGTTTTGATAATATAAGGTGTATTGTCACAATATTTGGCTAGAAGGGTTTTGGATGGTGATATGTAAGAATCTGCTATCAATTTGATTGTTAACTTTAGGGGAGCCCCTGCGGTATCTTGAACAAATTAATTTTTAACATATTTTACAAAATAAAGGTACCTATACTCGATTAAACTTGCTTTAGGCAACCGTTTTTGGGATACCTGGATTTAAAAAATCACTTCCCTCTACGGATATAAGTCTAAGCTATACAGAGTGTTTTACAATTAAATGCTTATCTTTTACAGTGTGAATCCTTGGGTGATTTTAAGAAGGAAAGGTTAAATAAACATATGTCCTTAAAGACTTATTTTTTGAGATACAGGGTGGTAAGGTTTAAAAAAAAATTAGCTATGCTACCACTCTGTATCTCAAAAGTTAAGCCATTTAGGACATAGTTTTATATAAACTTTTCCTTTTAAAATTACAGTAAGGATTCATACTCTAAAAGATTAGCATCTAATTCTAAACACCCTGTATAGCTTAGACCTCGCTATAGAGAAAGTGATTTTTGAAACCAGATAGCTCAGAAACGGCTGCCTAAATCAACATTTACCAAGTACACCTTTTTATGTAAAATTTGTTGAAAGAAAATATATATTTTTAAATATACATAAAAAGTGACTCAAAAAAGTTATTACGTTTTTAATTTGTGTAAGACACCGCAGATGGCGCCCTTTAAAGTTAATAAACTGTAAAATTCTTATTTTTTACCTTCTAAAACCCCTTTTAGCTGAATATTGTGAGAATGGATGTATTATTAACAAAATTATTTATAGAAAACTTAAACCAGAATAAATTTTTGACAACCTGTATCTCTCAAAACATCCACGTTTTGACTAAGGTAAGTTGGGTTAGATCGTCATATTTTACCCTCAGGAATCTGTAGTAGTTTTTTAAAAGTAAAAAAGGTCCTTTCCTCCTTAGCGCCCATTTTGAGTGCCAGGCGCCTACCTTCACCACCCGAAATAATAAAAAACGGCCATTCCCTCCTTTTCACGCCTATTTCATTCCAAAGCACCTTATTCACAGAGAAATTAGTCACCAAAAATCTCCACCCGGCCTCAACTGTTTTAAAACTCCCTGTCTAGCGTCTATTACTCCCCTGTCTGGCGCCTATTTTTCATGGCGCCCTAGGCTGTAGCCTAGTTAGCCTAATGGCTAATACGGCACTGCTCTCAGAGACACCCTGTATATTGTTTGTATTACTATAAATTCGCCAGAAAGTCGTGAAAAATTATAGTAAGCGACTCACACGGAATACTTATTTCCCACTCGTATGACTTAAAAGTCATACTCGTGGGAAATAAGTAATATTCCATGCTCGTCCCATAATATACTATTACTGTTAAAATAGGATTTTTCGGTACGTTATTAAATTTTATTAATGTAAAAGGTTTTGCCCCATTAAAGTCAATAAAATTCATAAGTTAGATTAAGAATGTTTAAAGTAAAATATTATTGTTTATTTCACAGCCAACTCTCTACCTGGTAACAATAATAAATGACATAATATGCTATATTTCCGAAACGGTTTAAAATAAATACAAAGTGTGATACATTGTAGAAAAATTATTTTTTGACAATTTTAAAACTAAAAATATGCAGGACATTACTTACAGGTGCAGGTTGGGTAATCAGAAATAGCCATCTTGACACTGTCCACATTTAGGCCCTGAAAAACTGGCTTTGCAGGTACAATTTCCACTCACTTGGTCACACGAATTCGAGTCTGAACCCTCTGCATCACATTCGCAAGCTGAAAAAACAAATAATTTTAAATTAGTACATGTGAATCATTGTATAGTACGAGCCATCGATAATTCATTCGTCAGCTAATCTATTGAACTCGGAAAAAAAACAGAAGCGAAGTTCAAATATTTTTATTTTCCTAAATATCATTTACGGTAGCCTTACACTCAAATAGTTTTCTATCTCTTTTAAATGAAACTAGTAGATAAAGATAGGAACTGATCGTTCATGTTTGCTTCCACTCACGAAATCCCGTCATATATGAAACGTATTGGTAAACGATAAAGAATTATATTAGTGCAGTCAAATATGTGTAAAATGAAAACATCGGCTAATATTGATTTTTAAAGCTTTGTAATTAACCGAATTTTTAATATTTTTTTAGCAGAGTTATATAAAAAAACGGTAAAATTTAATTATTAGCATTAGAAAACCTAATACATTTAGACTCAGGGGCGGCTGGTGCATAAGAGCTGTAGTACTGCAGAACCACCAAAATTTTTAAGCTGCTTGGTATTTTTTCATAACATTCAATTCATCATTTTACAATTAAAATATTAAATATCCATTAAAACAAAACTAAAATATCCAGTTTCAGGCCGAGAACTCTTAGTATAGTAGGCACACGCATCTTCACCCAGTGACGACGCATCATAGATTACTGCGCGGTGGATCATCTTAAAGAATTTTCAATCTCTCGCGACGTTATTGCATTGACTAAACTGAGCGACTCTTTTCGGTGCGCCGCACGATTGTTTTAATCTCCTCTATGCCGAATACACTTTTGGTTGGGCAAAATTCGGCTGCTAAAATACGTAAATTTTGGTTATTGTTGTGCGGCATTCGCGGTAGCACTTTACAGGTTATTTAGACATTTTTTTATATCGCGCGTGTGGAAGTCGACAAGTTTATATTTTTTATTCGTATTTGGTTGTGTGTTTAGTGTTTATAGACAATGGATGTGGTGCATAATTTAGTGAACGTTAAACGATTTTTTAAATATTCATATGAAGAGAAACTTGAACTAAAAACTAGTGGTAGACCGTTACCGGACATCGTGATTGAAGTAACCTGTGTTAGCAGAGGAAAACCTTATACGCGTCATTTCAATAGAGATATTTATTCCCGGAATGACTGGATTTGTGGATGTAATAGGAAAAATGCCCTTTTTTGCTTTCCATGTGTACTTTTGCAGGCAAAGAGGGTAGTTCACCACTTTTAAAATTTGTAATACAAAATAATTTAGAAAGCACTTTCAAAAAGACAAAAAAATGTGCTAGATATTTTAATAACTACTCCTATGTGGACATCAGAGGCTGAAAGGTGTTTTTCTACACTTAAGCAAATAAAGACCTTCCTTCAAAATACCATGTCACAAGATCGTTTAACTGCATTGGCCATGCTTTCCATTGAAAAAGACTTTATATTAAAAATCACAGACTTTAATGACAAGAGTTATTGATCGATTCGCTTCGAAGAAGGATCGTCGGATTGATCTCATATTTAAACAATAACGTAAGTTTCTAATAATTTTATTTCCGTTCTTATTTTCGTTAAAACCCAGCCTACATAAATATGAAACCTGATAACTGAATATCCACTTAGGATTAAATTCGATAAAACGGTGAATGCGCCACGAATATATTATTCCATTTATTTGAGTAATTTAATTGCAGAACACCTATAATATTTTGCCACGAGCCGCAACTGATCTAGACTAACCTGAGTAATTTTCTAGAAAGTTGCGGCAACTCGGATTTTGACTAATTTTGGTATGCGGGGGTTTTTGCGGCGTTGATCACGAATTTATTTTTTGGAAATGTTCTCGAGATATTCATCCTCAAAGTTGAAATTTAAACTAACCTTATTTTCACTATATCCCCCTCTTTTTGCACACAATTCTTGATTTAAAGCTCTAGTGGCACAAATATATGATTTTTACCTTTTAAAACCCCGTTTTTACTTATTTTACTCATTTTCCATAAAATTACAAAGCTTTACTTTCAATCACAGTAGCCATGGCCTTTTTCACGTCTGATGACGGATATCTTAAAAACGAAACGTTGCGCATATAAAAATTTTTTCAGATTCGTAATCAGCGCCCCAAAAACCCCGTATGCCAAAAATAATTACAATCGGCGTGGTGTTCGATCAAAGAATACCAATCCATAGAACCCCACAAGTGAGATTTCAGCGCAATTAACTTTTATTCGCAAATTCCAAAATAAAAATGTTCTTTACCAAAGTGCCTTTTAGCATCAATAGCATCTAGTATAAATTTAGTGTAGGTCCCATATGTCTCAGTTTTTAGATAAAATAATTTGAAAATCCTGGCGACGGCGACGCCCATGGCCGCCACTGTGCGGTGTTTTTAAAAAATGTAAACATATAAAATATCGATGGCTTCAACTATATTAACTTATTTCTAGCTTCACACACTTACGTTTACACTCAGGGAAATTATAGTACCCCGGCGCGCACTCTTTGCAGTCTTTTCCTCCATAGTTCTCCTTGCAAGTACAGGTGCCATCCCGAGGAGCACATTGCTGATTGACCGTTCCATTGATAAAACATTCGCAAGCTTTGCAGTTCGGGTAGTCGTAGTATCCAAAACTGCAAGAATCGCAGTTTGGTGGTGTGAATTCTTTTCTGCACTCGCACCGTCCTGATCCTTCTGCACAGTTGCCGGTAGAATAGAAGTTGTCACATTGACAGCCTGGAAATAAAAACATAGTTTTAACTTTCTTTGTATAAAAACACAAATCGTAGATGTTTTTTGTTTACACCTGGTAAATTTTAAATTTGGCGGGCAAACGATAAAGTCGGCTCACGCGCCATCTGCGTTTACCTTCCTTGAAGACAGACAAGGAAGGCCCAGCAGCTATCTCTCTCTCGGATAATTTATTTACATTTAGTTGCTCGTCTCATTCTTGTCTCTGATCACAACAAAAACATCTACATATGTGTGGACTTCACAAAATCAGTACTTACGTTCACAAACATCAGTCTCGTTCCAATGCTTATTATAAGGTCTAAAATATTTCGGTTTACACTTATTGCAATTTATTCCTTCGGTGTTATGTCTGCAGTTTTGACAGACGCCTCCTCCTTCGTATCTTCCATGAATGTCCAATGATAGTCTTTTGGCATCAACTTCTGGATCGTATATACATTCGTTGGAGTGCAGAAAACAATTACAAGCTAAAAATGGAAAAATTAGGCGACTTGACAACGATGTAATTGCAATGTAGCGCCCTCATCTGGAACTTTTAGAACTCTTTTTGGGCACTATAACAGTTTTTATTCATTTTTTTCTTGCTGTTGTTGCAATAAGTATCGTATTTTTTAAAATAGTTTTATCATTTATTGAACAAAAGCAATAAAAATAGAAAAAGTTAGTCTACAACTTGTGTTATGTGTTTTAGTGGTTATCATCTTGGATTTCGTTTAACATTCTGTAATAAAGAAAAATGTACAAAAACAGTTTAGTTGTGTATACAATTCAAGTCTAAATTATCAAGAACTTATGTTATTCGGAAGGCTAAAGTAAAGTCAGGGAACCTAACTGGTCATCTCAGAATACTGGAAAGTATTTAAACTGAAGCTCTGATCGAACCCACAGACACAATCCCAGTGATGCGTGATTTTCGACTCCCTTTAAAGTAGAAATACACAGCCGCCAAACTAAAGGGAAAAGATAAAAATATCACAACTGAAACGTGGTTCGCTGGTCTGGTATACAGACGGATCCAAAATGGATGAAGCAGTAGGGGCAGGAGTTTACGCACCAAGATGTACACTCTCAAGGCCCTTAGGAGAATCTCTCACCATCTTTCAAACTGAAATCTACGCTATCGAATGCGCCAAAAGAAACCTACGGGGAGCAAATATCTACATCCTATTGGACAGCCAGGCAACCTTAAAGGCATTAGCTTCATGCTGCTATAACTTACGGCTTGTCTGGTAATGCCGATAATTGCTTAATCAAGTGGCTAAAAACAACAGAGTAACTCTTATGCGAGTGCCAGGACATGAAGGAGTGGAAGGCAACGAAATTACCGACCAACTAGCCATAGTAGGTGCACAGGCCCTGTTTTACGAACCAGAAAAATAGAGGCAGAAAGATACTTAGTGGATTAACGTTCCAGAACAGACAGGCGATGATTTATCTCTTAATCATCCAAAAAGCTATTAGAGCTTCAAAAGAACGAACTTGGAATAGTTACTAACTTCCTGTATGGAATTTTTACGCCAGAGGCTCTCTCCAGAAGATTGAAAAAGGCACGCTCGCCGAAATATTTCCAGCTTCGCGAAAAATTTGGAAATCGAGGGGTTTAACTAATGTAGGGTAACCACAGGTCGAAGTAGAAGAAGGGCTAGTTGAAGCCGAACGACCCCATTCATTACAATACAATACTCGGAACTCTTAACCATTCTTCACCTTGTCTGACTTTTAGATTAAAAAAATATAATCATTTTACTTACGTTCACATCTGAAAGGATCATCATACTTGGATTGTCTCCAAGCTTTTTGTTCAAATCCAGGACAACACGTCTGACACTTAGCACCGCAAGTGTTGTGTCTGCAGTTGCACATAAGTATTTTTGGATCTCTTGGGTCAGGTATATCACAAGTTTGGGCATGACCGTTACACATACATCTACCACCTATACTGATGTCTTTAATTGAGTAAAAGTACTAAAAAATAATAGAACATTGCTTGTTAGGTAGGAACAAGTTCGGAATCACCATCGTAATATTTGCAGGAAGTTTCAAAATTCACTACAAATATTTTAAAAGCGTATCGTCATTTGCGTAAAATATAACTATTTCGTTTCAAATATCTCTCTCTCTCTCTCTCTCTCTCTCTTAATTAATAAATAATTGAGAAAAATATGTTATGTGACTAACATGTGGCAACGCCGCCGAAAGGATAGGATGCGCCCGATAAAGTTTATCGAATACGTTATATGGGAACATAAAATTGATATGTTTATCGGTTACAAGATTTGCACACCCTTGTTACTTTAGGCAGTGTATTTATTGCTGATCCTAAATCTACCAATATTAGAGTATATTTGAGAAAGGCAGAAACTGATGATAACCAATGTTTTATACAGGGTGTCCGGAAAAGTATGGTCAAAAATGATAGAGGTGATAGAGTGAGTCAAAATACTGTTTATACTTCTTATAAAAAAAGTTGTAATCTCACTTCGTTAAGGAGTTATTGACCTTTAAATTAAGATTTTAACAAACCAATTATAACTTTTGAACTGTTGCCACAGTACCAATGATATTTGGGCAACTAAATATCCTTTACCACTGCTTCTTTTCATAGCTAAACGGCTGTTCAGTAAATCAGGATTATACAGGGTGAGACGATTTTTTTAATTTCATGTATGTATTTTTAACAGACGTACATTTTTATTTATTGGTACTGTGACAACAGTTTAAAGGTTATAATTGAAATACTTTTTTATTCTAACTCCTTAACGAAGAGCGATAGAACTTTTTTTATAATACTAACATTCTTTTGACCGCCGTTATCAACCCTATCGCTTATGACCATACCTTTCCGGACACCCTGTATGTATATCTGAGTCCATCATTTTTTAAAAGGACCGCAAATTAGTCTAGATTCTAGGTGTATAGTGTGCATAATATATATTGCATAATGCAAATAATTATATGAGTTTTTATATGAATACGCTTAAAAAGTACTAAAAACTTAATGAAGTAGAACATATTATTTTACGCAGAAACTGCCCGCTCTCCTAAAACAACTAAAAACATATTCTAAACATAAACATAGTTGACCGGACTAATCACGACCTCTTCACGCTAAAAGCACATGGTCGTTTCATATGTAACGTGGAAGCAAAAGTGAACGGCAGTTCCTGTCTTTATCTGCTAGATCAATTTAAAAAAGATAGAAAACTGTTCGAACCTTGGGCTACAATAAATGGTGTGGTTTTTTGCCAGGTCCTTGCCGTCCAAAATGATGGATCGGATCTGGGTTTGCCAAATTTCGTTTATGTGGAAATTAGTGTTTTCAAGTAGTTCTTTTAGTTGTAACTTAAATAAAAGTTTGACCCTGGCCTTTTTTTTAGTTGATTGTGCCTATTTTAAGTAATTATACCCGACTTCTAAGATAGGAGGAGACTGTAATATTTTTACTTAAAATATTTGTAGTGAATTTTAAAAGTACCCTGTATACACACTTACTCTTCTTGTTACTGTAGGATCTTGTCTGGCAACTGACATAAGATGTCCTAGCAAATTTTGGTTCTCAGAAATCTCAGGCGGACATTGGTAGCACGGGTCCATTCTTGAAGAACTGTAGAGTTGAAATAGTGGGAAGCTGAGGGTCTGTTGGTCAGCAATCCACTAGCTAAGGCCGAAAGCCTAAATACTAACGTACCGTGGGTGTCTTAAGCTAGTGGTAAGAGGAAGTTTGTTAACACGCGACAATAATTTAAATATCACTCAGAAGATTTGGGGGAAGGAAAGACCTCCGCTGGCAGCAGGTTCCACGGTCTAGAAACTCTAGGGATAAAAGAACGAACGAAATGGGAAGTTCGGGCCTGTCCAATTGAACTGTATAGGATGCATACGCGCGGCACCACGAGTTTCTCTTGTTGGGAGCTGCAAGAGGAGGGACTATACTGGATAATTCGTCGGAGCAGAAGCCGTAAAGTATCTATAGAAGAGCGATAGATCTCCCACAGCTCGACGATGGGCAAGAGAAGGAAGTCTTTGAGTAAGTAAAGGATCATTAATAAGACGAACAGCCCTTCTTTGAATGGCATCAAGAATGCTGAGGGTTGTAGGGATGCCATTCCCCAGACATGAGAACAATATTCCAGAGAGGGTCGAATTTGGGACACATACAAAGTGTATAAATTGAAGGAGAAAATACTTTTTGGCTCGGAAAAGAAATCCAAGCTTTTTTGAAGCCGCGGTGGCTATAGATACAATGTGTTTATGCCAGTTAAGGTTATTCTCAAATGTGACGCCCACAAGGTTAAATGTGTCCCCGCTCTGCAAACCTGGCCACTCATAAGCAAAGGATGAGTGTTTGATGATTTTTTTCGCGACAAGGAACATGATTGTGTTTTGGATGCATTAAATTGAACGAGATTTTTGGCGCCCCAATCCAATATCAAATTGAGATCCTGTGAAAGAGATATCTGCATCGCCCTGCGTTTGCTTTCCAAGTCGGGTTGAGAGATTGGTTTGGGAACCTGAAAAGTGGAGTGAAGGGTACTATCGTCAGCATAACTATGAATGGGATTGGTTGTGGAAGAAAGAAGGTCGTTGATGTGAAGAAGAAACAAAGTTGGTGCTAGTACTGAACCCTGTGGCACTCCAGCCAAAAAACAACCATTATTTATTCGTAGACACGTAAGTTAAAGCATGGCACATGAAAAACAAACACAAGCTAAATTGCAGCCTTTAGCAAGAAAGCTGGCACTTGTTTTCCATGGCTATCGTTTAATTTACCTGAATACAAAGAAATCATGGTTGTTTTTTTACATGAAATAATAACGTATTAATAAAACCTGATTAAAAAAGTTCCTAGGGCAAAATAATAACAGAAATAATTTAAAATACTTATAAAATAGGATTATTTTTTACCCTTATTTGCGTTATTAAATTATTAATAAAAATGGTTTCCGGTCATTGCAGTCGTAATAAGAATACAAAAGTTTATAAAAATATTTGTTTAAAGTAAAACATGATTACTTTTTCCATGGCCTACTATCTGAGCCAATATCAGTAATAAATGAGAAAATATGCAATATCTCACGGCTTAAAAGAAATATAAAGTGTTTTTACCCATTTTAATAGTAATAAATAATAGTTTAAAAAAACTAAAAAACACGCTTTTATATGCAACCGAACTAAAATTAGAAAATAATTTTTCATTAAAAAAATATTGTCATTTCATAGTAAAAAGCGTGGGGTGCATTTTACTATTTTTTTCATAACTTTTCCATCATAGATATTTGCAAATATAATAATTATAACATTTAATATATTTATCACCCCACGCTTTTTACTATGAAATGACAATATTTTTTTAATGAAAAATTATTTTCTAATTTTTAGTTCGGTTGCATATAAAAGCGTGTTTTTTAGTTTTTTAAACTATTAATTATTTTTCATTTTTTAGTTTCTGCTACTCTTGACAAAATGGCGAAAAATTTTTTAATGAACAAGAGTGGCAAATTTTAAAATTTTTTCCAACAGATTGCAACTCACTAAAAAATTTCTTCTTCATTAAGTAGCAAAGTTTGAAATTTTGCCAACAGATGGCAATCCAGGCAATGTTTGGACCGTTGCCAATATATTGCAACCCACTAAAAATTTCTTCTTCATTTAATAGCAAAAGTTTGAAATGTTGCCAACAGATGGCAACCTAGGTGTTGTTTTTATAATATAATGGAATTTTTTTCCTGGCGATCCAAAAAAGATAACGGGATACTGTTTGCAGATTATTGCATTGTCATGTTTCCTTAATACGTGTGCAAAGTTTCAAAGAAATCGAATAGCTGGAAGTTGGTTAAAATTAGGCTCAAAGATTCCGTTACATAGCCAGATAGTTACAACCCAAGTTAATAAAAGCGTGTTAACGGCATTTATTAACTGTTATTGTTCATAAAAATTGAACACCAATGGTGCAACTAACCCTATTGTGTAAAGAACTTGTTTATTGTTGCATAAAAATTGAACACCAATAGGTGCAACTAACCAAATTGTGTAAAAACTAAAAAATTTCTTCTTCATTTAATAGCAAAGTTTGAAATGTTGCCAACAGATGGCATCCTAGGTGTTGTTTTTATAATATAATGGAATTTTTTTCCTGGCGATCCAAAAAAGATAACGGGATACTGTTTGCAGATTATTGCATTGTCATGTTTCCTTAATACGTGTGCAAAGTTTCAAAGAAATCGAATAGCTGGAAGTTGGTTAAAATTAGGCTCAAAGATTCCGTTACATAGCCAGCCAGATGGATGGATTGATAGATAGTTACAACCCAAGTTAATAAAAGCGTATTTAAAAAAAATATACAGGTTATTCCATTTAAAATTTCCAAAAATAAATAAATAAGTCAAAAATGTGCCACCCTAGAGAAAAAAACTAATATCATATCTGCAATCTGCAAAAATAGTTGCTGTAAAAATGTTTTACAAAACTAAAAAATAAAAAAAGTTTTTAAAAGATTTAAAAAATTAAGGAACACGCTGCTTGGCGAAGTAAACGACGCAGATAGCGTCTTGCGGTTTTCACTAAGTAAATTTGGCTTGAAATTTGAGCCTTGCAAATGGAGGCCAATTTTTGTGTAAAACATACTGGAGAAATATTGATTTTTGGCCCACCCTGTATCATCAAAAATGAAATTTTTGACTAAGTTAAATTGTGTTGAATCGCTGTATTTTGGTTTAATTAATTTGTCGTAGTATTTTGTGGAGTCCTTTTAGAGACACCCTGTATAACTACATAATAAACTGTTGCTTGGACATTTTTATTTTCATTTTCTCGAAAGCAAGATTGAGAACGTCCCTGTGAAACTAAAATATATTTGATATAAACAATTACCAAATTGTGGGTTATTAGATCATCTTTCGAGGATAACCCGCAATGTGTCTGTTCCAATTTGTTTACTTAGTATAAATTCATGCCTCATAGTAAGATATACAAAGTAACAAAACTATACAGAATGCCCTAAAATTGATCACAAAACTTAGAGGCAGTTATTCTACATTAAAGAATAAGGGTAAAAAGCTTTATACCGGGTTTATTAAGTTGGTACTTTTTTTAACACTGTATAAAAGCGCAAAAAAATAATGCCAAGTTCTTTCTGCAACTTGCAAGAAACTTGTGGTAGGCATGTGATGCGCGAACCCAGCTGATTTTTGGCAGCGTATTCTTATGGATGGTGGAGGAGGGATAACCATCTTTTATGACGAACAAGTTGAAAAGTGGCAATCGGAATATAGCAAATTGGGATGGCGCCACAGTAGCCAGTGGAGGGATTTTGGTATTTCTTTCCTTTATTTTTTATTTTGTATCTATCTGTCCTTTTTCATTTTGTATCCCACTCTACTAATTCATGCTCATTGGTTAAAAATCTCCTCTGGCTACTGTGGCGCCACCTTAAGTTGCACCTTTCGACGGACACTTTTTAAAACATTCAGATGGTTATCCTCCTCCACCATCCATACGTATTCTGCAACTTTGTGCGACTTGCAGCACCCAGTTGGGCCGATTTTTCTTGCAGTTGCAGCTGGAGTCTGGGAAAAATTTGATTATTTTAGTGGTACTAACTTACCCAAGTTACTAGTTGGTGATACTTTCTTGCTTTTTTTCTTGAATTTTCATCCTCCAGGAGAGTGGCAGCATCAATAATGAGGAAATTGTAGCGCGGTGGCTCTTCGAACGATTTTTTTTTCATTTTAACAGCTATTCTAAATACCGGTCAATAGCTAGGTTAGATTAAGGTGGAATTAGATTAGATTAGGAGGTGGATTGCATATCCTCTAGCAACCTGCTCAGGTTTGTTGTGTGTCCTCCGTCCATAAGTTAGAGCACGCTATCCAAGCCGGTCTGTTTAATCAGACTCCACAAGCTTGAAACTGCCTGGTATATCTTGCCGCTTTAGGTTTTCTTCACCCAGCCTTGCAAACCGCAGACGACAAAGGGCTTCTGTAGCACCATACGTGTTCTGCGGTTTCTTCCTCCTCCTGGCAGAACCTACATAGGTTTTCTTCTGCCAGGCCCACGAATTTTCCAGGTGTTTATTCAGTCTGCAATGACCTGTCCAGTTGACCCACTATTATTCTTACTGCCTTCCGGTTATAATTCAAGAAGGTCTTTTGTAAATTCTGGCGAGTAAGCCTTGATGAACACTTTCGCCTGACGCTGTCCTGGTGTTAGTCCTGTGTAGCTAGGTTAGATTCTAACTTTACTTTCACATTTTTGCACGTTGGTACCTTGCCCTATTTTTGCAATATTAAAAAGCGAATTGCCGACTGTAAAACGAATCTGCAATAAACTTTCAGCAAGTTTATTGTTGAAAGAATGTTGTTGCAACAAAATTGCAGAAAGAACTTGCCGACTGTAAAACGAACTTTATAAAATTATGTCCGAAAATGTTTTCTTTCCGAAAAACAGGGTCCTAAAGTTTAAAAAATGCCTTTTTGTCATAAATTTCCTACCACTCCGTTTGACTATTACCTCTGCTATTAAATTCTATTTTTGCTGTAAAAGTTTAAAAAAAATGCGTTCGAACAAGATTTGTATTGATTTTTTTCTGCGAATCAATATTATTTTTAAAATATGTTTTTTATTAAAAAAAAATAAGAAAAATGCCACTAATATTACAAACCCTTCCTACAAATGCAAGTAAAGATGGGTCCATATTTAATTCATTCTGAAAGCGATGCTGCCAAGTACATAAAAAATGATAAAGTAAAGAAACCCTTTTGTGAACAATGATTTATTGCAGCAAAACATAATTTAACCCGACGAGTTTCTAGTACCACGCCACGTGCCACCGGATTTATAATAGGACAGAGGCGAAATAAGAGAATGTTTTGTAAGTAGGTGATACGAGTTTTAGCAATGTATTTTTTATTATTTATTTAAAAATATGTAATCAGGCTCTGTCCGAGGCTATGTGCATTCGAAAAGGTTTGTTTACTTTATCATTTTTTTGTGTACTTGGCGGCATCGCTTTCAGAATGAATTAAATATGGACCCATCTATAATGGGGTGGTTTAAATATCATGTATAAGATGTTTTTCGAAGACTTGTTCAGATATTAAATAAAATGACGTAAAAAAAGTAAAACAAAATGTAAAAAGGTTTTTGTTTGTTAACACGAAATAAAAAATAGGAAAAACCGTTAAAACCACTCATATGTTTAGTCATGTCATCTTTATTGCATTTCTTATCTATAAAAATGTTTAAATAAACCAAACAATTCTTACTCAAAAGCAAAATTATTTGATATAGATATTTCTGGGTAATAATAAATTAATAATATTCATTTATAGCATTAACAAAATAGAAGCAATATGTTTAGCAAAGTGTACAAATTTCAAATTGTAAAATTTAGAAAGAAACTTTCAAACTTTTAATAACAGCTTAAAAAATTCCGTTACTAGCAAAGTTTTAAATAATTTCTTACTTATACAGTGTGTCTAATAAAGGTTAAACCATATAGAGAACTTTTTTCTTATTCATTTTAGGAAAAAAGTTATTCTTTATAAAAAGTTCTGCATGATCCAAAAACCTAATATGCAATTATCAAAATTTTTAAAATCTTATACGAGATATGTCAAAAAATAAAAATTTGGAGTAAAATTACCTTTATTTTTAAACAAAATATTATTTGGCTTTTCTCCAGAATAAAGTTAAAATGTTTATTTAATATTTTACGAAAATTAAAACTTTTATACATTATGAAGAACTATTCTGCTCTTACACAATATATATAAAAGTTATTATTACTTTAAAGGAAATAAAATAATGAAATATTTAATATTAAGTTGCTTACAATTGAAACCTTTGTATTGTAAGTAACTTAATATTAAATATTTCATTATTTTATTTCATTTAAGTAATAATAACTTTTATTATATTGTGTAAGAGCAGAATAGTCTTCAATAATATACAAAAGACTTTAATTTTCTTAAAATATTAAATAAACTTTTAATTTATTCTGGTGAAAAGCCAAATAATATTTTGTTACAATTAATCTCCCAGAAAACAAATAAAGCATAAAATACCTTTATTTTTGTCAATATCAAAAGTGTTATTAAAAAATTAAAAAACATGTACAAATATGCAATTACAGCAATTCAGCATGAGAATTTAGATTTGATGATTTGATGATGATTCTCTCTCTCTATTTTTTTCTTGGTTTTGGTCCCTTCAGGTCCAATCCATCACTCTCCCCATTCCGGACTATGCTTTCCAGGGCTTCGTCGGCGGAAAATCTGGATAATCGAGCTCGTAGCTCCCAGAAATTTCAAAAGAAAACAAAAATATTTCTACAATCAATGCAATGTATAAATTGTCGGCTGTCAAACCAAGACCTGCTACTGGTGTTACCTATAACCTTCACTTTCACTACTGACAGTTCCCATGGCACGCCCATCTATTTCCCGCTATTTGAGAAATACCTCGTGTTCACCACCAAACAGGATAACATCAGCTTATAGGAATCTTCGCTCACAGCGCTTAGATCCAGAAGAAAGATGCCGTCAATTTAGCGTGAATCTTTCCTTGATCCCCGAAGGTAAAAAACGTTCGTACGGCACTTCTAACCGCCACTCCGGGAAGAACTTTGTAGTCCTCTACGCACGTCCGCACTGTCCGGAGGTCAAACAAAGAGTCTTGATGATTATTTATTAATTTTTTCACTACAAAGCAAATTTGCCATTTTACTGCAATTTTACAAATACTAACTTGTTCTAACGACAATTATTGTCAAATAATATAATCTCTCACGCCAGTGCCTCTCAAATTACGTTAAATTGTATCCAGCCAGAAATGTAGTAATAATTTATGCAAAATTAATTTTTATGCTAAATTGCTGTAAATTGCATATTTGTACAAATATTTTAATTCTGAACAACTTTTGTAATAAAGAAATTTTTTGATATTATCAAAAATAAACGTACCTTACTCTTAAGCAAAATTTATATTTTTTGACATAACTCGTTTAAAAAATAAAATAAAATTTTATAATTGCATATTGAGTTTTAGACCATACAGAACTTTTTATAAAGAATAACCTTTTTCTAAAATACATAATAAAAAAAGTTTTCCATATGGTTTCAACTTTATTAGACATACTGTATAAGAAATTTCATTGTTTTACTAGGAAGAAGAAAATAGCTTCTAATGCTAATAGATGTTAAAAATAGAGTTTTATGTTTTATGGTTATTCAACTGCCATAAATTCTACTTCCATGTAGAAAACGGTTTTCCTTAACAGAGACCGGTGTTAGAGTTTAAATTTAACAGAATTTTTAAAAAGTCTTACCAAGACAACGCGTAAAATAAAATTTTATGAGCTACCAGAAAGGTTTCCTAGCATGTTTCAATAAATTCACTCCTTCAAAAGTTATTCAACTTAAAGTTGAATCCAAAAGTAATTTCTATAAGAATGTGTGTTGGTAAATTTTTTTCTGATCAACAATTTTCGAGTTTTGTAGAAGAAGTTTTGCGAACATAAACCTTTTAATATTAATAATAAGAGCTCAAACCTTCACAATATATGTTTTATTACCTTGAACAATATTTTCGATATATTTAAAAAATATAAAAAAACAAAATAGTCGATTTTTTTGGCCCAGTCTAAAAACCATAGTTCTTCTTGGAGAATGAAAAATATAACAAATTATAAAATAAAAATGGTTGAACTATGACAAATTTCTTAATGTCTTTCAATCCATTGGCTTTCTTATTTAACTTCTAGTGTTAAAGAGATAACAAATGTGAAACATCTGGCACACATGTGTTTTTAAAGTCAATCTATTTGTTTCTTGGGATTGTTGGTGATATTTAAAAAGAAATACAGGCTGGCCCAAAGAAGACAATTTTTCAAATTGGAAGAAAGTAATCCTTGATATCAAAAATATAAGTTTTAAACAAAAATGTTGGGTGTTTTGCGACTGTCCAAGCAAATTATGAATATTGGCACTACGAGGGAGGAAAGTGTCACTTTTCCTCCCAAAGATGGTTTGATGCCCGACGCAAAGAGAATGGCAGCATTCATCCAAGGGAGGAAAAGGCACATTACTCCAAGAGGAGTGTATAGTAATTTTTCTTCTACCTTTTGCGATATTTTCAAGAAATACATATTTATTCGGCTGCATTGTGGCTGCAGTATCGAAAAAAAATCGAATCGTCGATTTTAAATTAGTATTTTTTGTTTTTTTTTCTATATTTTGTTTTAAGCGACCGGCCAGTTCATAGGGGTCAATAGAGCTGAACAGGGTCAGCTCGTATACTCCGGGACCAGGACCGAAGCGGTCCCATTCTTTTCAGATAGATTTTGGCGTGTACCCAATAAAAAAGATCATTGAATGTTAGCTATCGTTGTCAAGGCACTAAGCGTTGTTTTTATAATTAATGGGACATAATAAGTAAACAGCAGGCGGATTCTGTAACTCAATAGAGAAGAGATTTCCTTTCTATCTAATGTAAATCATATGGCAATTTTAGGAAATTTCTTTTCTATCCAGTTACAGAATACGGGTACAGTTTTATTCAGTCAAAAAATTATCACACCAACGCAAAATGGACTCTGAAGTCGACGAAAATATCCCGCAAAATATTTTGGAAACCGCTAGGCTAGTATCTTTAAATATTTTGCCAAATAAGTCTCGCGAACCATGTAAAAATAATATGAAATGTTTAAGCAGTAATTGGAAGAAAACCATGTCAAAATAATCACCGAAGATGCCGTTTTTGTATATTTTTTCAAAGAAAGCAGAAACTCTAAAGGTATTTACACTCTACGGCAACCACACATACATTAAAATGAAAAGAAAAACAGTATGCCGGCTGGTAGAGGGTAGAAAAGTTAAAAATTTTCTCCCGAGGAAAAAATAATTTTCGATGAATGTACTAGAAAAGATCGTTTTTAGCATGTTTTGTATAATGAAATTATTTATTTAATCCCGTATTACTAAAACAAAAATTTAATTAAATAAACTTTATTGGATGGTATTTATTTGGGTACACGCTAAAATTAAATTAAAAGTACTAAAAACAAAAAAAAAAAATTAAACAAGTAAAAGATAATTAAAAAACGTTTCGGTGGCAAATCTGCCACCGTTGTCAAGATAAATTGAATAAAAATAATAAAAACTATTATTAAGGTTTAAAAAATTTAAAATTTTTATCTTTTTTTTAAGATATTCTGAAATCTTTGACATTAAACGTTAAATATGTTTGTTTGGTTATAGTGTCATAAAGTGGACATAGATAACTGCTATAATGTTACTTTTAAATCACTAGCAATGAGTCAGCTGATGATCAAGCTGTCTATATTATACTGCCTCAGCATAACAAACTAGTGTGATATAAGCGCATTTTCTATGCATGAAACAGTGTGCTATTTACATTTTCACATGTATCGGGAAAAGTTAATTTTTAGTCTTCCTGAAGATACTTCAGTATCAAGCAAAGGCAACAAGTGTTATTTAATTAACTGAAATTGATGCTACACAATTATCTTTATTTAATAATATATACGCACTTTTTTGATTTTGCGTTTTTTAGAACAAGTTTCCCTTCGTAAAATGCTCGAAGCATCCCAGTTTATTCTATGATTGTTATCAAATGCGTGTTGGCAGATTTTTGATTTATGTAATTCTGTGTTTTTACTCTATATCAAAGAAAGTGCGTATATATTATTAAATAAAGATAATTGTGTAGCATCAATTTCAGTTAATTTAAATAACACTTGGTTGCCTTTGCTTGATACTGAAGTATCTTCAGGAAGACTAAAAATTAACTAACTATTCCCCTTTTTGTAAGATAAACAATAAATACACCAGCAACCAGTTATCTATGTCACTATGACACTATAACCAAACAAACATATTTTGACATTTAATGTCAAAGATTCTCAGAATATCCTAAAAAAGATAAAAACTTTTAAATTTTAAAACCTTAATAATAGTTAATTTTTATTTTCATTATTTTTATTCAATTTATCTTGACAACGGTGGCAGATTTGCCACCGAAACGTCGTTTTTAATTATCTTTTTACTTGTTTAATTTTTTTTTGGTTTTTAGTACTTTTTATGTTATTTTGGCGTGTACCCAAATCCCAATAAATGAATACAGAACATATCTTCAATTTAAATAAACTTTATTTTAACAACACTCTTTGGCTATCTAAAAACTAAAATTCTGGAGGCGGTCTCAACTTCCTTTTTATACATCCTTATCATTCTCAGTTAGGAAATACTATCACCGTTTATCATTTAGACCAACATGTTTTACAAGCAAATTTTAATAATTTAACTTAATAATGTATGTCTAAAAATATTGCAGCATTGAAAAAAATATGCAACAAGGCAGTTTTGCAGTAACTTTAACCATAATAAAGTAAACCTTATTCATTCATGCGTATGTGTCAAATATTAAAATTTCTGTGGGTATAGTGTATCTCATAGTATATCGCTTTGGTTTTGACGGAAATACCCCAATAAACCTTTAATGATTTATGACCTATTGTTATGTGGGCAAACCTATGAGTTCATAATGACAGGGGTGGGCCAGGTATAAATATCTCTTGGACCATTTATATAAATATTTCTGCTAAAATTTTAGTTATAGTGTTGAATAACCGTTTTTACTGTGCGTTTCGAAAAAGTTATTTTACGAGGATACATATAAGTATGTCGCGTCGAAATCATTTGTCATTAGATGCAAAACAGGTTGTAAAAAATGTGTATGAAACTTTAATCAGTAGGGGACTTATTAAACAAGAAGCTTTTAAAGAAACCATGTCTACTTACAAAATCTCAATATCGTCGATAAGGGATATTATTAATAGTGAAGAATTGAACAAAAGAAAAAGCGTAGTGCTTTTCGATCTCACCGTATAGACAATAGTGATCAAGACCTAATAAGAAGGAAAATATATTGTCTTTATGAAAGCGGAGTTGTTCCTACCTTGGATAAACTGAAAACGAAGCTAGAAGAAGACGACACTAATATAAATATTAGCCGTGCCACCCTCCATAGAGTTGTTTGTAAAATGGGATTTAAATACCGCAAAATAGACAAAAGACAAGTAGTAATGGAATCGCACAGATTACGCACTTGGAGATTTAATTACCTTCAAGAAATTAAAAGATATAGGTTAGAAAACAGATCCATAATTTACCTTGATGAAACATGGTTCGATACACACGACACAGTATCCAAAGGATGGGTGGATTCCAGTCAAAACTGTCAGACGAAAGCACCTTCAAATAAAGGAAAACGCATTACCATAATACACGCTGGTTCAGAAGACGGATTTGTCCCAAACTGCTTGCTGTTGTCTGCAAAGAATATTAAGGATTCTAGCTTGGATTATCACGAGGATACAAGCGCAGAACTTTTTGAAAACTGGTTTCAAAATTATCTTTTAAAAATATTCCAAACAACAGTGTTATTGTCATGGATAACGCAAGCTACCACAGCCGTCTGCTACACAAAGCACCAGCTTCATCAAGTTCAAAAACTGAAATCCAGGAATATTTGTTAGAAAATGATATTTATTTTGAATTCAGTTACAAAAAAGCGCAACTTTTGGAAGTCCTAAATTCATATGCAATTAAAAAACAATATGTATGTGACAATTTGGCTGAACAGGCTGGGCATACTGTCTTACGTCTTCCTCCGTATCACTGTATGTTTAACCCCATAGAACATTTGTGGAACCAAGTAAAATCAAAGATTAGAGCAGAAAATGTTACACCTACTTTAAGTCCCAGTGTTATAAATTTGATAAAAAATGTAATTACTAATATACCAGTTGAGAGCTGGAAAAATTCAGTACAGCACATTATAAAAATTGAGGACTCTTACATTTCTGTACAAAACAACATAAATCGTATTGTAATTAATCTCAACGATGACTCTGATAGTGAAACCGAATTAGATTTAGATATTTAGATAAAAATGTAATTACGTATAGATAATATAGTTATAAATTTATTTATAATTATTAAAACTTTGCATATATTTAATTTCTTAATGTAATTTTAAGATTATACCTACTAAAAATAAACAAAATTGCTAAAAACCAAAAAGGTCCCAGTGCACTACTTTTAAATTTTTAGTCCACCGACTTCAAAAAAAACTTGTGTTGTGGGAAAGCCCTTTTTGCTCCGATACATCTCATATTTTTACACAATATTTTTAAAGTGTTTCCCATTTAATATTCTTTGGTTAACCATATGTAAATCTAATAGTTTCTAAGATATTGTAAAACGTTAGGCCACAAAGATGGGAAAAAACATATATTTAATTTAATCCAGGGTGGCAAAGCTTTATCATTCAAAAACCCAACTTTATTATACTCACACCTACAACATGCTTTAAGGACGTTTACAGCCATAATAAATCTATTAATTACTAACTCATAGCAGGTGCCAATAGTACCTACCTGACCGAGTTCAACTAGTTAAGAATTGACTTCTCTGGTATTTCATCCCCTCTCGAGAGGGGTGGACTCTGCCACCAGGTCTCTTTGCCATCAACTGCACGTGCTCAGGTGGGCGGATGAGTGTTTGCCAGTGTGTTTGCGGTCACAATGATGCCGTACTACAGTAATAAGAACAACATTATTGAGGGTGGTTCATTTTATAGTATCCAGTAGTTTTATAGATATTTTGCAATGGCTTTTGTTTACACCCGCAGCGAGTGTGGATAGGGTTGGTGGTCTAAATCGAAGAACCTATTTTTTTCCACTACAGTAACTATTTATAACAATCTTGTTGTGGGCCACTATAATTTTGGGGATTAGCTTTAGTATTTGTCTCAGGAAGTTGCAGGTTTGCCAAATTATTAATACGTTTATACAGGGTGTTCATTTGAGAAAACTTTCCACTCAGTTATATTCGAAACAGGACAGATTTGAGAAAATAGCTTGAAACACGTCAAGATATTTATTGAGGGGGGACGTTTTTTACAAAATTGGACGGCGCCTTTAACCTTAACCAGGGCTACCCCAAATTCTTAAATGAGCGGGTATGGTAAAATAATATACAGGGTTCTTAAATAAAAAATATGTACTATTTCTACCCTGCCATATTACTACCAGTATCACCATTAAAAAGACCTTTAAAGAGCTTTAAAGAGAAAACATCACATTAGGTACATCTACTTTATTAGTTTCAAATATGGCATCAAATCAGGTATTTAGGTAATTTTTAAAGTACCGCCATTTATGTGGTGAAGATATTGACTTCATATTCTAAGGGTTATAAAGTGCTGCGTCAGGAGCTTTAAAATGATGTATCACTCGACCCGCCTTCTCATTTAAGAATTTTGGGGTGGTGGCCCATGGTGGTTGGGGAGGTTAAGGGGCGCCGTCCAGCCACGGTTTCTTTTGAGTGGGAAAAACACAAATGAGCACCCTATTTATATATTACGCGAAAAAATGCGCGTGTGAAAACACGGTCAATACAAATTGGTAAACAGATTTAACAACATCCATGGAAAGAATTGCATCAAAAAATATACAGGGTGTTAAAGCTTGTTATTAAGAACATTCAAGTACAGATTCTACATCTAAAAATATGCAAAAAAGTTTATATACAGACTGTCCATGGATGGGGTCTACAACCGGACGAATGGACCAAAATTACATGGCCCAGAAAAAATCATTTTTGTCATGCTTGTAAGCAAATATGAATCATGAATCACGAAGAGAAAATGTTGATTTATATACAGGGTTCGCAAAAACATAAAGAGCAGTTCTTTCTCTAAGTGTAAACTATGTATAGAAGGAACAGTTTAAAAATGTAAATTCGGTGCTCTTTGATAAGAGAAAAAAAATCACAAAAAAGTTTAAAGCAAATAAATCGGCATGCTTGTCTTCGCGGCCGCCTTTGCTATATTTCTTATATGATATGCCGGTTTTGTATGCAGCTGGTCGTCGCACTATGGGATAGAAATTAATTTTTTTGGTCAAAATTCTGAAACTTACCAATCTAACTTAAAATGAGGTGCTTTTTACTGGAAAAATATTATAAATTATTACAAAATGCTTTTTTTGGAAACCTAAAACTTGTTATATGTTGTTATAAATTTTACTTAACATTATTATTTTTTTTATTGTACAAAAATAAACTAAAATGTCAGCTTGTTTGGTTAATTCGGTAGTATTCTAATCAGTAATCCGATGATTATATTATTATCATACGACATACAGAGATTTTGACATTAGGTATGATCTTTTAAATGAAATACCGCAAATATATATCACCACCGAAATCTTTTAAATGCTTTAAACCACATTTGATGTGTCTATACTCAATTAGTTTCGGAAATATGATGACCATCCAAATCTGAAAAATAATTTTAAATTATTCTTAGAAGCGTAATAGAGATACATCTTTCCAACTTTTTTTTTAACGTATTAAATAAATTAAAAACACTGTTTTGTTGGGTATATTCTGCGGAATCCATATCTTTCATAAGAATGCTTTTATCTTTTAGGATATACAGTGTAGGAACTTTACTACCCTGTATCCCTAAATAAGACATAGGTTTATCTCAACTTTTTTCTAAATCACCCCAGGATTTACACTCTTAAAGATATGTTTATTTTAGGCTTCTCTATATGTTGTATTTGATTTCAAGTAGCCTTTTATAGGAAGGACAGGGAAGAAGGTTTTACAGAACCAATTTTAATGTAGCTGTGGGTTCCCAAAACCATTTTATTTTGACTTCTGACACTAAAACATTGGATACTGGGAAAACCTCAAGAAATATACTCCACTTATATTACCTTTTTGTTAATCATACAGCAAAACTCTAAAGAAAATTTTGTAGAAATTAAACTTGTGGCTGCATTTAATTTTCTACAAAAAAAAACAAAAAAAAGATCTTCTAATACTGCTTTGATAAATTTAACCATAAAAAAATATATTCTGGGACAAAAATAGAAAAATTTTAAACAAAATAACTTTTTGTTTTTGAATTTCAGACTTACTAAAAAATAATTATTGATAATATAGTTTTTACTATTTCCACAATCAAAAATTAAACTGGTCTACAAAAAAGTTCTCCTTATAGTTTTTAAGTAATTTATAAATTTAAAAAAATAATGTTTCTAAAATTATTTAATTTTTTGACCTTAAATACCTTTAAATGGTTAGATTTATTTAAAAGTAATAAAAACATTTTTTGTAGAACGTTCAACATTTTTTACAAAGAAACTCTGCTAGAGTTTTGCTATATGATTAACGAATGGCAAACATGTGATTTTTTTTGTATTGGTTTGAGAAAATATCCAAAACTGTGCCATGAGGCGGATCTTCCTATTAAAATTATTAAGAGCTCATCGTTGTCGAGCATTCTCTGAAGCTGCTCTAGGAATCATTTTTTCGCAGTCTTTCATTGAACGAGCCGTTTTGTTGTAATCACGCCTTAAACATTAATTAATTTTTTAAATTTTGTCACTTACAATTAGATTCTAGGCTTTTTAAACTATCATAAATATTAATATCTTTATAAAATAAATTATTATTTTAAGGGAAAATTTATGCTCTACAAAAAGGTCTTTTAACATTTTTCGATAAATTCATTCCTTTTAAAGTTATTCAATGTTGAAATTAAAATTAAAGTTAATTCTGCCGTGCTTAATGAAACGCCGCGCCGTAACCGACATAATTTGGAAATTTCTTAATTACGGCATTTTCTAATAAAAAATAAACTATAGCCAGTACTCCAAAAGCCGTATCTAAAGTATAACGGCCGTCGCAACGATTTGGGCTACCGGCTATAGTTGTAGAATAATATTTTTTTTTAAGAAAATGCCGCAGTAAAATTTGCAAAGTGTCAGTTCGGCGTTTTCATTTAAGCAAATTTATCGAGAAATGTTTAAAGGCCTTTTTGTAGAACAAAATTTTCCTTAAAAATAATTGATTATTTGTTTTGAAAGATAATAATATCTATGGTAGTTTGCAATCTAGAATTTAGGTGACAAAATTTATTAAATTAATTAATTTTTAAAGATCGATTACAAGAAAACGGCTCGTTCTAATGGAAATTTGTTTTTGCTATCCTTTTTAGAGGACTTATCTTCTTAAGAATATGTAATGTAAAAATGTGGCAATTTGTTTCAACATTAATAACCTCCTGTGGAAGAAAGAACCCATTTGAGGAAAATGTCTTCAAAGGCCTTTTTGTGGTGAACACAAAATTTTCCTTAAAATAATTATTTGTTTTTAAAGATAATAATATTAATGGTAGTTTAAAAAATCTAGAATTTAGGTGACAAAATTATTAAATTAATTAATTTTTAAAGCACGATTTACAAGAAACGGCTCGTTCTAATGGAAATTTACTAAGAAAACTTTTTGAATTTAATTTTTAAGAATATGTAATGTAAAATAAAAATTTGTTTCAACATTGAATAACTGTGAAAGGGAATGAATTTAATTGAGAAATGTTCAAAGGCTCTTTTGTAGAACATAAAATTTTCCCCTTAAAAATAATTATTTGTTTTGTAAAGATAATAATATTAATGGTATATAAGAACAAATCTAGAATCTAGGGTGACAAAATTTAATGAATAATTAATTTGTATAAAAGATTACAAGAAAACGGCCTGTTCTACGGAAGTTCACTAAGAAATGCTTTTTGTAGAGAATTTAATTTTTAAAGGAATTTAAATCACTCGAAGGTCCTAGATTGACAGATCTCGGGATTTTGTATGACAAATGCAAACATTGTTGAAAATCAATAATTTCAATGATGCACCCTAATTTGTATTAAGGGCTAACAATTCGGGATTTCCTCTGTCGTCAAGTAGCACTATTTTTACAGTATCAAGAAAAAAAGTTCGTTTTTGGGCCCAGTCTAGGTTATAAATGCAGAATTCATCTGAGATAAAAAAACAATTGACCACCTGCCTTGAATAACGTTCACATTAGGTTCATTAATACCACCCCACGAGTTTGCAATAAAGTTCAGGACCTTCAGCTATCAACCCCGCAAGTCGCTGTGTTGTGTGTGGCGGTGATATTCTTTCCTTCCGCCAAATTAAAATACGGAGGCGTCAAGAGTTTCACGCAGAGCATATCTATCTATCTATCTATCTATGTAACGGAATCTTTGAGCCTAATTTTCTGCAACTTCCAGCGATTCAATTTCTTTGAAACTTTTGCACACGTATCAAGGACCGATGACAATGCAATAATTTAAAAACAGTATCCCGTTATCCTGATTCAGGGACCGCCAGGATATAATAAGTTACTATACAGATCCTCTGTGTCTCTTAGAAGCAAAATGGCGAAGGAATTTTTATTGTTGAATAAACTGGCCATTTTGTTCTTTAAAAACTATTGCATATGTCGAACTAAGAAATAAAAAAAAAATAATAGTTTAAAAAGCTCAAAAACACGCTTTATATGCGACGAACTAAAATTAGACAATAATTTTTCATTACAGAGTTTGTCACTTCAGAATAAAAGCGTGGGGTGACTAAATATATTAAATGTTATAATTATTCTATTTGCAAATATCTATGAGGAGAAAGTTATGAAAATAGTAAAATGCATATTAACTAAGAAAACAAATTTTGGTTTTTAGTACTTAATCATAGTTAATTCTGTACTTTAGAATTTTTAAGCTTAATAAAATTTCAAAGCAGTAGCAGATTCAGAAATTTTTCTCCTTTTCTCTTTTTTTTCACGAAAAGTTGCAAAATAGCAATAAAGAAAAAATATTTAATTTTTGCACAGTCTTCTTATACGACCAAAAGGAGAAAAAACATCATGCTAAGACTACTAAATTATAATTTTTGTTACGAAAAAAGCAGTGGCTTACCATATTTTTCATTACAAATATTTAGTTCAAATTTCGATCAAAAGTCACTGGAAGTAATTTAAAAAACGTTGTGCATCATAAAATGTCTCTTAATGCATTCTGAAACACCCTGTAGAATCTCACAAGTATAAAATCTGTAATGCGGTCCTGCACAAAAGAGATGCTGCCTCTCGGAATACAATCTTCCGGTCATCCGAAAATAGAGGTAGACCCGCGCCATGTGTTATAAAAAGAAAAGAAAGACCAATTTTTATTGTGGTCAATCATTATGAAAGGGCTGCCGTTTGGTCGGTCTGTAAAAGAGAATTAAGTTGTATAATATTTTATGCTTTGGGTAAAATTTTATTGGTATTGTCGTTAGAAAGAAAAGTAAAATCTGTAAAATATTGTACTCGCTGCATCAAAAATCAAAAATGGGAGTCCTAAAATACAAATGTTATAATTATTTAACACATAAATCAGCTTAGCTAAAAAGAAATCAAAATAAAAACTTGGTTCTGACAAAAAAAAGCTTCAGTGGCTCTTTACCCTTAAGATATATTATAAATACATTCTTACAGCACGTTTTACTTCAAACTAGACTTTTCTAGAGTTTTCACGAAACAAGTTACAAATTTTTGATTGACGTGATGTCCAATAGGAGAACATAAAATTTAAAACATGTAGTTCTGACCAACAAAAAAAAATTTTTAGCTTCAGTGGCCCTTTACCCTTTAAATATATTATAGATACATTCTTTTCGTACATTTTAATTCAAACTAGACTTTTCTATTATATTTACAAAACAAGTTACAAATTTTTGATTGACGTTATGTCCAATTTGAGAACATAAAATTTAATTCATGTGGTTCTGACCAACAAAAAAATATTTATGCTTCAGTGGCCCTTTACCCTTTAAATATATTATAGATACATTCTTTTAGTACATTTTAATTCATAGTAGAGTTTTCTAGAGCGTTCACAAAACAAGTTACAAATTTTTGATTGACGTGATGTCCAATTTGAGAACATAAAATTTAATTCATGTGGTTCTGACCAACAAAATTAATATTTTTGGCCTCATTGGCCCTTTATCCTTTAAATATATTATAGATACATTCTTTTAGTACATTTCAATTCAAAGTAGAGTTTTCTAGAGCGTTCACAAAACAAGTTACAAATTTTTGATTGACGTGATGTCCAGTTTGAGAACATAAAATTTAATTCATGTGGTTTGCCAAATAAAAAAAAAAAATTTTGCTTTAGTGGCCCTTTACCCTTTAAATATATTATAGATACATTCTTTTAGTACGTTTTAGTTCAAACTGGACTTTTCTAGAGCGATCACAAAACAAGTTACAAATTTTTGATTGACGTTATGTCCAATTTGAGAACATAAAATTTTATGCATGTGGTTCTGACCAACAAAATTAATATTTTTGGCCTCATTGGCCCTTTATCCTTTAAATACATTATAGATACATTTTTTTAGTACATTTTAGTTCAAACTAGACTTTTCTAGAGCGTTCACCAAACAAGTTACAAATTTTTGATTGACGTGATGTCTAATTTGAGAACATGAAATTTAATTCATGTGGTTCTGACCAACAAAAAAATATTGTTAGCTTCAGTGGCCCTTTACCCTTTAAATATATTATAGGTTCATTCTTTAGGTATATTTTAATTCAAACTCGACATTTCTAGAGCGTTTACGAAACAAGTTACAAATTTTTGATTGACGTGATGTCCACTTTGAGAACATAAAATTTAATTCATGTGGTTTGCCAATTAAAAAAAATATTTTTGCTTTAGTGGACCTTTACCCTTTAAATATATTATAGATACATTCTTTTAGTACGTTTTAGTTTAAACTAGACTATTCTAGAGCATTCACGAAACAAGTTACAAATTTTTGATTGACGTGATGTCTAATTTGAGAACATGAAATTTAATTCATGTGGTTCTGACCAACAAAAAAATATTGTTAGCTTCAGTGGCCCTTTACCCTTTAAATATATTATAGGTTCATTCTTTAGGTATATTTTAATTCAAACTCGACATTTCTAGAGCGTTTACGAAACAAGTTACAAATTTTTGATTGACGTGATGTCCACTTTGAGAACATAAAATTTAATTCATGTGGTTTGCCAATTAAAAAAAATATTTTTGCTTTAGTGGACCTTTACCCTTTAAATATATTATAGATACATTCTTTTAGTACGTTTTAGTTTAAACTAGACTATTCTAGAGCATTCACGAAACAAGTTACAAATTTTTGATTGACGTGATGTCTAATTTGAGAACATGAAATTTAATTCATGTGGTTCTGACCAACAAAAAAATATTGTTAGCTTCAGTGGCCCTTTACCCTTTAAATATATTATAGGTTCATTCTTTAGGTATATTTTAATTCAAACTCGACATTTCTAGAGCGTTTACGAAACAAGTTACAAATTTTTGATTGACGTGATGTCCACTTTGAGAACATAAAATTTAATTCATGTGGTTTGCCAATTAAAAAAAATATTTTTGCTTTAGTGGACCTTTACCCTTTAAATATATTATAGATACATTCTTTTAGTACGTTTTAGTTTAAACTAGACTATTCTAGAGCATTCACGAAACAAGTTACAAATTTTTGATTGACGTGATGTCTAATTTGAGAACGTGAAATTTAATTCATGTGGTTCTGACCAACAAAATTAATATTTTTGGCCTCATTGGCCCTTTATCCTTTAAATACATTATAGATACATTCTTTTAGTACATTTTAGTTCAAACTAGACTTTTCTAGAGCGTTCACCAAACAAGTTACAAATTTTTGATTGACGTGATGTCCAATTTGAGAACATAAAATTTAATTCATGTGGTTCTGACCAACAAAAAAATATGTTTTTAGCTTCAGTGGCCCTTTACCTTTTAAATATGTTATAGATACATTTTTTTAGTACATTTTAATTCAAACTAGATCTTTCTAGAGTATTCACGAAACAAGTTACAAATTTTTGATTGACGTGATGTCCAATTTGAGAACATAAAATTTAATTCATGTGGTTTGCCAAACAAAAAAAATATTTTTAGCTTCAGTGGCCTTTTACCCTTTAAATATATTATAGGTACATTCTTTTAGTACATTTTAATTCAAACTAGACTTTTCTAGAGCGTTCACAGAAACAAGTTACAAATTTTTGATTGATGTAATGTCCAATTTGAGAACATAAAATTTAATTCATGTGGTTTGCCAAACAAAAAAAAATATTTTTAGCTTCAGTGGCCTTTTACCCTTTAAATATATTATAGGTACATTCTTTTAGTACATTTTAATTCAAACTAGACTTTTCTAGAGCGTTCACGAAACAAGTTACAATTTTTTGATTGATGTGATGTCCAATTTGAGAACATAAAATTTAATTCATGTGGTTCTGACCAACAAAAAAAATATTTTTAGCTTTAGTGGCCCTTTACCCTTTAAATATATTATAGATACATTCTTTTAGTACATTTTAATTCAAACTAGACTTTTCTAGAGTATTCACGAAACAAGTTACAAATTTTTGATTGACATGATGTCCAATTTGAGAACATAAAATTTATTTCATGTGGTTCTGACCAACAAAAAAAATATTTTTAGCTTTAGTGGCCCTTTACTCTTTAAATGTATTATAGATACATTCTTTTAGTACATTTTATTTCAAACTAGACTTTTCTAGAGTATTCACGAAACAAGTTACAAATTTGTGATTGACATGATGTCCAATTTGAGAACATAAAATTTATTTCATGTAGTTCTGACCAACAAAAAAATATTTTTAGTTTCAGTGGCCCTTTTCTCTTTAAATATATTATAGATACATTCTTTTAGTACATTTTAATTCAAACTAGACTTTTCTAGAGCGTTCACGAAACAAGTTACAATTTTTGATTGACGTTATGTCCAATTTGAGAACATAAAATTTAATTCATGTGGTTCTGACCAACAAAAAAAATATTTTTAGCTTCAGTGGCCCTTTACTCTTTAAATATATTATAGATATATTCTTTTAGTACATTTTAATTCAAACTAGACTTTTCTAGAGTATTCACAGAAACAAGTTACAAATTTTTGATTGACATGATGTCCAATTTGAGAACATAAAATTTATTTCATGTGGTTCTGACCAACAAAAAAATATTTTTAGCTTTAGTGGCCCTTTACCCTTTAAATATAATATAGATACATTCTTTTAGTACGTTTTAATTCAAACTAGACTTTTCTAGAGCATTCATGAAACAAGTTACAAATTTTTGATTGACGTGATGTCCAATTTCAGAACATAAAATTTAATTCATGTGGTTCTGACCAACAAAAAAATATGTTTTTAGCTTCAGTGGCCCTTTACCTTTTAAATATGTTATAGATACATTTTTTTAGTACATTTTAATTCAAACTAGATCTTTCTAGAGTATTCACGAAACAAGTTACAAATTTTTGATTGACGTGATGTACAATTTGAGAACATAAAATTTAATTCATGTGGTTTGCCAAACAAAAAAAAATATTTTTAGCTTCAGTGGCCTTTTACCCTTTAAATATATTATAGGTACATTCTTTTAGTACATTTTAATTCAAACTAGACTTTTCTAGAGCGTTCACGAAACAAGTTACAAATTTTTGATTGATGTGATGTCCAATTTGAGAACATAAAATTTAATTCATGTGGTTTGCCAAACAAAAAAAATATTTTTAGCTTCAGTGGCCTTTTACCCTTTAAATATATTATAGGTACATTCTTTTAGTACATTTTTAATTCAAACTAGACTTTTCTAGAGCGTTCACGAAACAAGTTACAATTTTTTGATTGATGTGATGTCCAATTTGAGAACATAAAATTTAATTCATGTGGTTTGCCAAAAAAAAATATTTTTAGCTTCAGTGGCCCTTTACTCTTTAAATATATTATAGATACATTCTTTTAGTACATTTTAATTTAAACTCGATTTTTCTAGAGCGTTCACGTAACAAGTTACAAATTTTTGATTGACGTGATGTCCAATTTGAAAGGATAAAATTCAATCCACGCGGTTCTGCCAATAAAAAAATTTAGCTCCAATGACTATTTACCCTTTAGATATATTATATAGATACATTCTTTTGACTTGTTTTAGTCCAACTTAGAATTTGCTAACGCATTCACGAATCAAGTTATGAATTTTTGATTGACACTATGTTCAATTTGAGAAATTGTGTGTAAAGTTAATATGAACAAAAATAATTTGTTTCTGTTTATCTGCCTATATGCGATGATTTGTATGTTTACTTTTAATTGAAGACACTATATACATATGTATATGTTAACATTATTTTGTGATTTTTAGTTTTGAGTAAATACTGAAATATTTTATAAATAAAACCACATCAGATTAGGTATATAAATTTTATTTTATAAACATTTTGGACAACAAAATATAAAAATATAATAAAAATCACAAAAAATGAGGTATAATAAAATGGCAACATTGTTAATAAATTTTTACATTACTGAGCAATATAACAATTATTTTAATTTACATATAGAGAGGTACCGCCCATACGAAAACTATCGTTTAAAAATATTTTAGTAACAACTATTAGCCTTAATAAAACAACTAGAATACCTAAATCCCCCGATCATGCATGCACTAATATTTAGTAATTTTATTTTTTAACTATAGTGACAATAAGCAGTTGGCAACATTGTCACGAGGATATTTTTCAAAATGGCCGACATGGTTTACTATGTGGTTTTACTTGTATGTTTAATACTTTGTGCTTCATTGAAGGTTTATTTAATTTTCTGAAATTTTATGGTTTATTTACAATAAAAAACAGTTTATTATTGAACAATGACGCGGTGTTTTGGGCTTAGTTGCTTTAATAATGACGATATGATACCAATATCTCCAAATAAAAGTCCCTAAATATTAGTACATACTGCACAAAGTCGGTCTATATCAAAGTCGGTCGCGACATTCGGCCATATTACTTTGACGTGTTATGACATCACATCTCCCATTTTTCGGCCATGTTGTTCAGTGCCGGAGATATACAGTTATTGTATTAGTAGAACAACCGTTTACACAACAGTTTTTAATTATTATTAAGTTGTAAATTCTTTTACTTTAAATAAAAAACATTTGGAATTACATCTTTCAACAAATATCACTTTCAAAACAATGCAAAATGAAATGCGCAAATTCTAGACGCCACTGGATTGATCATCAGCTTTGATTTTACCCAGTCTTGCCATCTTTTCTCCGTGGAGTGCCCTTCCTTGCGTCCCCGACCTCGAACCGCTTAAAAGTTGAGGATGTGTCGCAACCTTATAAATATAAACTAACCTTGCATACTGCATACATACCAGAGTTGGGTAGTATTTGAATACTCAGTATTCTAAATCATATTCAGAATACATTGGGCTGGTGTTTGAATATTATTTGAATAGATCTGTGTGTTTGGTATGTATTCGGCAGAATACTTTTTGGTCAGTATTCGGAATTTTGTATGGAGAATACCTTTTTCAGTATTCGACGAGTTTTCACGGTATTCATGGTATTCGTATACCAATTTTCGGTATTCTACCCAACTCTGATACATACAGCCATTTTAGAAAGCTGTTGATATTCTAGTTGCTTTATGACAGCGGTATAACAAATTTACTTTAAAGAAAATTAATCAACGTTTTATTTCTTTTTATACTACTAAAATTGTCTTTTATTCCAGTCAGCCTTGTGAAAATTTAATAAACTATGGCACACACAAAAAAATTGTTTGATTTTTTGTTTTTGTGGCTCTTAAGAAAAAATATGATTATTTTTAAAAAAATATTCTTATAGTTACAAAGCCCTGAAAGATACGAATCAAATAAAGGCTCAGTTACAGTCAAGATCGTTTGACTAGGTAAGGTTGCCTCATTACGTCACACATGTACCGCACTGCTGGTTCCATGGCGCCAACATAGCAAACAAGGATGTCTAGACGGATAATGCTATGAGGGCGAAAGAGCGCGATATACAATATGTAAAAATCAGCTAGAATAATAATTGTTAAATAATTTATTAATAGGAAATAAAGAAGTTACGGTAACAACTGGAATTAACAGTATTTAAATGTATTTCTTTAATATTGACAAAAAACACAAACTACACTGTTAAAAACTTCATTAAATAATGAGCAAAATACATATGTGACGTATGGTCCGCCATGTTACAAGGCTTACGAGGCAACCTTACCTAGTCAAACGATCTTGAGTTACAGTTACACAAAGCAACGATGCCAAGTTTAAAACAAGTAATGTTTAAATCATTAAGATTGTCACTTGGCAAAACAAAAAAAATCGGACAGAATAAAAATAGGCGCAAAGTAAGAAAAAGAAAATAAAAATTTTCGTATTGATTACTTAATTGTTCGTGGTTTAGAACATGGCTCTTTACTGATAATTTTAATAATCAACAACATGATCAACGCGTTCATATCATAGCTCTCATAAAATCATTAAAATTACTAGTTTCTATCTTATTATAAAACAGCAGATACATGCACTAATATTAAGTAACTTTATTTGTAACTAGTGACTAATAAACTATTGTAAACAATATCACGAGGATATTTTTCAAGATGTCCAAGAATATGTGGGCAATGTCTCAGATTTATATAGAACACGTGGAAATAATGTGACAGGTTCCTATAGTTTTTTTCCTCAAGCCCCTGTTTACAAAGATATTGTGCCCTTAAAGGACGCCGCTGGAAATAGGTTTCTCTTGAATAACTTTATTTTATACTACTTGGTATAATGAAATAATTTTTAATTAAGATAAATACAAGTAGGACTCTTTGTTTGACCTCCGGACAGTGCGGACGTGCGTAGAGGACTACAAAGTTCTCAAAGAGTGGCGGTTAGAGGTGCCAGACGAACGTTTTTACCTTCGGGGATCAAGGAAAGATTCACGCTAAATTAACGGCATCTTTCTTCTGGATCTAAGCTGTGTGAGCGAAGATTCCTATAAGCTGATGGTATCCTGTTTGGTGGTGAACACGATGTATTTTTCAAATGGCGGGAAATAAATGGGCGTGCCATGGGAACTGTCAGTAGTGAAAGTGAAGGTTATACGTAACACCAGTAGCAGATCTTGGTTTGACAGCCGACAATTTATGCATTGCATCGATTGTAGAATTATTTTGTTTTCTTTTTGGAATTTCTGGGAGGTACAAACTCGATTATCCAGATTTTCCGCCGACGAAGCCCTGGAAAGCATAGTCCGGAAGGGGAGAGTGGTGGATTGGACCTGAAGGGACCAAAACCAAGAAAAAAATAAAGAGAGAGAGACTCTTTAAAATGATATCCTTGTAGAACATTTGCCTTCATTAGTTCGCCAAGGACGGAATAACCCTTACACAATAGTGATAATTATTTTTACAGCCTGTATAATAAAGAAATAAAGTAAGTATTTTTGGGTAGCTTAGGTCAACTTCGAAGATGCTAAAAGTCAAGTGACAGCTCATATATTTTAACACCAACCCCGTATAGATCGACCTCCTTGTTAGGGACAATATCGAATCAATCAGCCGCCTGCCTTGACAAATTTAAGCAACAAATTTTTCGCGATTTTTGAGCAAAATTTGGTAATTTTTTTAAAAACCAATTTTTCGCCCATTTCCAGTTATCGTAGAGAAAATGGTAAAAAGGTTTTTGACAGGCAATTTAACGATCTAACGGATGGCGTAAAGGTTTTTGATCATTTTAATAAATCAAGCGACAATATAAGGTGAAAGTCGGTACTTTTTTAGTAAAATTCAAAAATTCATATCTTTAAACGTATTTATCCTAGCGACTTAAAATTTTGATATGTTGTAGCGTTAATAGTGGACTATATGACAAAATAATTTTAGAATTTTAGCTCTGATAGTTTTTTGTAATAAAATAAAATGTAAAAAATGTCCCGTTTTTTGACAAAAAAATGAAAATTTTCAAGCTTCATAAAACACGCTGTATATATTGTACGGTTATGATTAATATCTTATTTTATAGAACTTTTTGTAAAGAATTTATTGACATTTACATTTTTTGAGTCCAGGTCACAATTTAAAGAAAAAAAAATAAAAACATGTAACTAAAAAATAATGTTGCAGCATTGTAGAGGGTCCCATAATCTTCGATAATTAATGCTAGAGAATGCATAAAATAAGAGGGTGACTATGTCGAACCGACAAACAAAATTATTAATACCTTATTTAATCAAAATGTTGTTTTTCTCGAAAATGCTTTACTTTGTCGATATGGGACAAGAGTACCTTTTTTCGCTAAAGGTATAGGCTATATTTAAAAATGATATTTTTATTCTTTTTTTATACAGGTGTAAAAATAATTAGTACTATTGTGTAAGGGTTAGTCCGCCCCTAGCAAACTAAGGAAGGCAAATGTTTTACAAGGATACAATTTTAAGGAGTCCTAACTGGTATTTATCATAATAAAAAATTATTTTATTATACCAAGTGATAAAAAAATTATCCAAGAAAAACCAATTTTCAGTGGCGTCCTTTAAGGGCACATATCTCTGTGAAGAGGGACTTTAAAAATATATTTTATATGAACCTATCACATCATTTTTGTGTTCTATATAAATTCGAGAGATTGCCCACATATTTCTGAACACCCTGTATTTTATATTTCTTGGACGTTTATTAAATTTTCTACGATTTTGCGATTTAATGACAAAAAATAAAATAACAATGACGTGGTGTTTGTGCTCCTCCAATAATAACGATGTTTCCAACATCTCGAAATAATATTCTTTTTTTTTTATCTTTGGACAATCCACGAAGGCTGAAAGCCTAAATACTAACGTACCGTGGGTGTCTTAAGCAGGGTAAGAGGAAGTTTGTTAACACGGGACTTAAAAACTTGAAGATTTGGGGAGGAAGGAAAGACCTCCGCTGGCAGAAGGTTCCACAGTCTAGAAACTCTAGGGATAAAAGAACGAACGAAATGGGAAGTTCGGGGCCTGTCCAATTGAACTGTATGGGGATGCATACGCGCAGCACCACGAGTTTCTCTGTTGGGAACTGCAAGAGGAGGGACTATACTGGACAATTCGTCGGAGCAGAAGCCGTAAAAGTATCTATAGAAGAGCGATAGATCTCCCACAGCTCGACGATGAGCAAGAGAAGGAAGTCTTTGAGTAAGTAAAGGATCATTAATAAGACGAACGGCCCTTCGTTGAATGGCATCAAGAATGCTGAGGGTTGTAGGGGATGCCATTCCCCAGACATGAGAACAATATTCCAGAGTGGGTCGAATTTGGGACACATACAAAGTGTATAAATTGGAAGGAGAAAAGTACTTTTGGCTCGGAAAAGAAATCCAAGCTTTTTGAAGCCGCGGTGGCTATAGATACAATGTGTTTATGCCAGTTAAGGTTATTCTCAAATGTGATGCCCACAAGGTTAAATGTGTCCCCGCTTTGCAAAACATGGCCACTCATAAGCAAAGGATGAGTGTTTGATGATTTTTTTCGCGACAAGGAACACGATTGTGTTTTGGATGCATTAAATTGAACGAGATTTTTGGCGCCCCAATCCAATATCAAATTGAGATCCTGTGAAAGAGATATCTGCATCGCTCTGCGTTTGCTTTCCAAGTCGGGTTGAGAGATTGGTTTGGAAACCTGAAAAGTGGAGTGAAGGGTACTATCGTCAGCATAACTATGAATGGGATTGGTTGTGGAAGAAAGAAGGTCGTTGATGTGAAGAAGAAACAAAGTGGGTGCTAGTACTGAACCCTGAGGCACTCCAGCATTAATTTCGTGAAAGCTTGAAGAGTGGCCATCAACAATGACTGATATACGTCGATTAGAAAGATAACTGGAGAGCCAAGAGCAGAGTTTAGTTGGAAGACCGTAGGAGGGAAGTTTATTAAGAAGTGCGTCATGCCAGACTTGGTCGAAAGCTTTAGATATATCAAGAGCAACGATCTGGGACTCACCTAGAAACTCAAGAGATTTGTTCCAGTTGTGTGAAACGAAGGAAAGAAGATCTGCTGTAGATCTCTTGTGACGAAATCCGTATTGCCTGTCATGTAAAATTTTATGTTTTTCTAAGTACCTAAGAATTTGCAAGTTAATGGATTTCTCCATTACTTTACAAAGCATTGAAAGGAGTGAAATGGGTCTATAGTTGGATGGAAGAGATTTAGATCCTTTCTTGGGAATAGGCTGGACACGTGCAGCTCTCCAGCTGTCTGGAAATATACCCGTGTCATAAGAAATTCGAAAGAGCCTGGTTAAAATAGGTGCAAGTTCAGGAGCACATTTTTTTAAAACGATTGCTGGTATTCCATCAAGCCCAGACGATTTTCCAAATATTGGTGCATATATAAACTGCTATTTTTAGAAAGCAATAGTTCTTTTAGTTATTTTATGAGGGCTTTGGTTCATATTAACTAATATGTTTAACACGTTCCTGGAACCCTTTTATTCCGTTTTTTAGTTAAACTTTCTTTTGGGGATTTTTGTAAACGATGGCAGCCAGCATAACAGAAGTACTTAAGAATGTGTTGATTGTGAAGTTCAGCAACAACGTCAGGTCAGCCGATTCCATGGTTATAGTAAATACTCTTGCTGAAAAACAAAAAAATCTTCTTAATTAGAATTATTTTAGTATTAACACAAATTATCAGAATACCCAGATGCGAAACTAAGCGTGATCGTTAAAATCTCTCACCACCATCGTCCCTCCCACTGCGTGGTGGATATACACCCCACGATTTAGTACGTGACCTAATGGTCATCTAGGTGTCCGTTAGTCCCATACTTTTGTTGGTACAGAACGTGAGCATAAGTTAGTTAATTGTGTTTAGTTGTTTGTGAACTTTTAGGTTTTTTATTATTAAAGTGTTAGTTCTGGTTAGTGTCATGTTAATTTTTTTACCGTTTAATATGGGATATAAATGTGTATATTTATTCTGTTCCTCCATCAGCGGGAGCGGATTACTTTTTAGATTCCCAAAGGACCACGATTATTTTAAGACGATTTAACATAAATACAAAGCTTTTACAAATTACTTAGACATGTTAATAAAGTTATTGATATTAATCAGTTTGTGCCTAAACACAGGAAAATATTTTTTTTTATAGCTGCACTGCCATTTAAAAAGCTATATTTCAAGTTTAAAAAATAAGGTGTTTTTTCAGTATTTAAAAAATTACATACTTCCAAATAAAAAAACAAATCAATTAGGTTTGGTTATTACTAAGGCAACATCTGCATTGCTTTAAAAGATTGCGTCGGGGTTTCTTTAGAAACTTGTGTTACTCGGCTTTCAATTATTCTATTTCAATCCCCAGTTACACAAAACTTCTTAATACACAATTAAGCTAAAAAACGGAATACCATTAATTAATTTAATAAGCAGTTTTAGAGCAAGGTTTTTTTTTAATGGCTTTTTGTTAAACATTCTAAACTCCCATTAGTTTAATCGTTTTTAAAAATGTTTTGTGCAACCAGCTATAGACATTTTATTACAGGTTGATCTAAACATGACATCTACCAACAATATTTTACCGTTCAAAGAATGGGTAAAATTTTTAGTTTGTAATATTTTTTAATAAAGAAATATTTAAATTTCCAATTAGTGTATTATTCTTTTGTTCCGTTTTCCACACATAAAAAAAGCTGCATAATTAGTTACTATAAAAGTATATCTCTCCTTAGCGCCTTGGTGCGGTTTAACCTTTTACAATTTTAAAATATTACGATCCATACATTGGTGCAGATGTTCCATTTATTCTTTCTCAAGGTCATAGAAACAAGTAAGCGTAATTTGCCGCACTTTCGCATCTGTATATTCTGATAATTTGTCGTATTAACCAGAAGACTTTAAAGGTAAATTAAAATCAAAGAAAACCTAAATACATTAACAAAACTACACTTACTAAAGTTTGTGAAGGCGGATATAAACCAGGTCAAAATGCTGACTGACTGGGCATTTTTATTTCTCAGAATTTCAACAAGTTGGACTACTTTTGAGCTGGCTCCTATTAGGGTACACAATGGCTAAAAAATTAACATATAAGTAATTAATCCTTTAAAAGAACTACAAATCTATTGCTATGCGAAACCCCCTTAATACAAAATCGAGCTTATTCATTCGGCCGCATTTTAAATTGACGTTATTGGTTTATATGGCAAGATGCAAGAAACGTGTATTATCAAAACGTCGACCAATTAGAGTTTTTTATTTTTTGAAAAAACAACCAATGTCATTCTAACAAAATGCCAATGTCAAGTTACCTTTCCCAATTTACAAAAAAACAAATGGTTAAAGAACTTTTAAATATATCTCTAAATACGCAAAATACATCTATATTTACGAACAGATTACGAAAAAAATATGAGTTGTTAGCCAAATCCCATATAACATTTTTTGCCGGCAAGGCATTGGCAAAAAGGTATCAACTACTACAATCAAACAATGTCTGAAGCCAAAGACTCCTTCGACAATCGTATTAAAAACAAAGATCTTTCTTGCTCAAATGGCAGCAAATCTTTCTGGTCCTTTGCGAAAAACATAAGTAGGAATTTTTGTACCAGTTCTTTTCCGTCACTAGCTTTGGAAGATGAAATTGTTTCTACCGCTAAAGGAAAGGCAGAATTATTTGCTAAACAATTTGCTGCCAATTCAACCCTTGGCCCTCCCGTAAATCATCCAATACCAGCGGTTACCCCAGTACTTAGAAAAACACAAAATTTTGCATGACAGACAGTATGGATTTCGCCACAAAAGATCTACAGTAGATCTTCTTTCCTTCGTATCGCACTGCTGGAATAAGTCTCTTGAGTTTCTAGGTGAGTCCCAGATCGTTGCTCTTGATATATCCAAAGCTTTTGACCAGGTCTGGCATGCCGCACTTCTTAATAAACTTCCTTCCTATGGTCTTTCAACTAAACTCTGTACTTGGCTCTCTAGTTATCTATCTGATCGTCGTATATCAGTTATTGTGGACGGCCATTCTTCAAGCTTTCACCAAGTAAATGCAGGAGTCCCTCAGGGCTCAGTTCTGGCACCAACATTGTTTCTTCTTGACATCAACGACCTTCTCTCGTCCACAACTAATTCCATTCATAGTTTCGCCGACGATAGTACGCTTCACTCCAGTTTTCAGGTTCCTAAACCCATTACTAAACCTGACTTGGAAAACAAACGCAGAGCGATGCAGATATCTCTTTCACAGGATCTTAATTTAATATTGGATTGGGGCGCTAAAAATCTTGTCCATTTTAATGCATCCAAAACACAATCATGTTCCTTGTCGCGAAAAGAGTCATCAAATACTCATCCTCTACTTATGCGCGGCCAAGTTTTACAGAGCAAAGACACCTTCAATCTTGTGGGCGTCACATTTGAAAGTAACCTTAACTGGCATAAACACATTGTATCTATAGCCACGGTAGCTTCACAAAAGCTTGGATTTCTCTTTCGAGCCAAAAAGTATTTTTCCCCTTCTAATTTATACACTTTATATGTGTCCCAAATCCGACCTCCCTTGGAATATTGTTCTCATATCTGGGGCATGGCGTCCCCCACAACCCTAAGCATTCTTGAATCTATTCAAAGAAGAGCTATTCGTCTCATTAATGATCCTTCACTTACAGAAAGGCTTCCTCTCTTGCCCATCGTCGGGCTGTGGGGATTTATCGCTTTTTATAGGTACTTAAATGCCTTCTGCTCTGAAGAATTGTCCAGTATAGGTCCTCCACTTACGGTTCCCAACAGAGAAACTCGTGGTTCCGCGCGTATGCATCCCTATACGGTCCAACTGGACAGGCCCCAGAACTTCCCACTTTGTTCGTTCTTTTATCCCTAGAGTTTCTAGGTTGTGGAACTTGCTGCCCGCGGAGGTCTTTCCTTCTTCCCCAAATCTTCAAGTATTTAAGTCCCGTGTCAACAAACTCCCTCTTACCTCGCTTAAGACACCCACGGTACGTTAGTATTTAGGCTTTTAACCTTCGTGGTTTGTCCAAAGATAAAAAAACAAAAAGACATCAAAATGGGCAATTGGCCGTTATTGGGCCACGTGTTGCAGAAAATGTGATGGCATCCATCATTAATAAGTTATGATGAAAAATGCGTTTAGGATGATGGTTTCCATCATTAATAGGTTATGCTGAAAAAATGCATTTAGGATAAATCCATCCACCATTAAAAAGGTTTTGGCAAAAATATGCCCTTTAGATGATGGCATTACATTATTTTTTTCTAATGACAATAAAATGCACTTTTTACCGTCAGGGAACTAAAATGTGCATAAATTATGCACATGCATAATGTGTGTTTATGTACAGGGTGTCCCATATAAAATTAAATACTATAATTTTGGAAAAACCATAAGAGATACAATAAAAATACTAAAAAATACGTTTCACTGAACAACTTCTGCATTTAACTTTTCTTGTATCTCTTATGGTTTTTCCAAAATTATAGTATTTAATTTTATATGGAACACCCTGTACATAAACACACATTATGCATGTGCATTATTTATGCACATTTTAGTTCCCTGGACGGTAAAAATGCATTTATTGTCATTAGGAAAATAATAATGTAATGCCATCATCTAAAAGCATATTTTTGCCAAAACCTTTTTAATGATGGATGCCATCATCCTAAATGCATTTTTTCAGCATATAACTTATTAATGATGGATGTCATCATCCTAAACGAATTTTTTTCATCATAACTTATTAATGAAAATGCTATCACATTTTCTGCAACACGTGCCCAATAACGCCAATTGCCATTTTGATGTCTTTTTGATACCTTTTGCCAATGCCTTGCCGGCAAAAAATGTTATATGGGATTGTAACAAAATGTTAATGTCAAGTTACCTTTCCTAATTTACAAAAAACAAATGGTTAAAGAACTTTATTACGTACCTATTTTCTTCATACCACGCGGTAGTTAGCGAGGGCGTTTATAAAAATTCGCTAATACTGCTCAGTAAAAAATAGGATTGCAAAACAAGCGGAGTTACAAAAACTTATTAGCTTATTGGAGAATATACACAATTACTCATACATATTATATTTGCATAAATATTTTTTGGTTTTTAAATTTTAATTGTGTTGTGTTGTTGTGTCTTTCTTTTTCTTTTTATCAAATACTGTCTACTTTTTTTGTATGTTCAGAGGGTCAAACTTATTCAGAAGTGGGTGAGTTGTAAAATAATTTGTATACTGAGAAAAGGCAGAGGCGCACCATAGTTATCTTTAAAAATGTTTAGTTCAAATCCTGCTTATTGAACGCCACTGGAAGAAATAGAAAAGTATTAAGCCTGATTTATAGTTTCAGTAACGTAAGACTTAAGACTTAACATTAAGCCGTAAGAAAAATGAACATGTGACAAGTAACCTGATAATTTATAGTGCCAAAAACTTAAGCAGTAAGAATTAAGCCGTAAGACGTAAGCAGTAAGAAATGGTTTATTTTCATTTCTTAAGTCTTACGGCTCGGTTGACATCGGTTGTTTTCGCAGCGTCATGTTTACATTTTTGGTTATTTATGGGCCATTTTACATTAAATTTTATTTTTGTTGTCGTTGATGTCTTTTGTAAACAGTAAAGAGCCAATCTACCTAAATTATATTTTTTAAAATACATTTTTAAAAATGACAACAACAATATTCATAACCTAAAAAACCGTAGGGAGATACTTTAAATTAAGAAACTATAAATTGACTTGTCATTACTGCTTACTTCTTACGTCTTAACGCTTAAGTTTTAAGTCTTAAGTCTTACGTTACTGAAACTATAAATCAGGCTTTAGAAATGGTTTATTTTCATTTCTTAAGTCTTACGGCTCGGTTGACATCGGTCGTTTTCGCCGATAATCGGCAGCGTCATGTTTACATTTTTGGTTATTTATGGGCCATTTTACATTAAATTTTATTTTTGTTGTCGTTGATGTCTTTTGTAAACAGTAAAGAGCCAATCTACCTAAATTATATTTTTAAAAATACATTTTTAAAAATGACAACAACAATATTCATAACCTAAAAACCGTAGGGAGATACGTGGGAGATACCTACTTTAAATTAAGGAACTATAAATTGACTTGTCATTACTGCTTACTTCTTACGTCTTAACGCTTAAGTCTTAAGTCTTACGTTACCGAAACTATAAATCAGGCTTTATGCTTTCAAAAGTATTTTTTATTGCGTATGGGGCTAAGTACGAAATTTCATTAAAATATTTAGAGTGGCAACACAGATCATATCTGTACAATAAAAAAATACCCAGCAAACACTATTTGCCGGCAATGTACATTTTTCATATTGGCATTGATGGTAAAGCATTAGGCAATTGGTGGCAATATTATGCCAACATCTTATACCATAGAGTAAGGAAATTTATATGTTACTTTATGCTTATACGCATTAAAAGTCAACCCTAAATAAACACTTAATTGCCAATAAATTTTACATGCAGGCGAATTGCCGGCAAGCATACAAAAATGTCGGCATACCAATCCTGATTAAATAAAGCACGCGTTTTTGTTGCAGGCAAATAAATATTGGATTTTTGAAGGCAAACCTTCAACGCATATTCATACTTTTTAAACCATATTATTAACATTGGTATTTAACTAACATTAAAGCAATTTTTTTGATCTGTTTTATTTATAATGGCAGCTAAACAACATTATTTTATGTTTTTTCACATAATTTAAAGGCAATGGCCTTTTCATAACATTTTATTGTTAAAAATCATGCAAATAAAAATTAGGTCAAACAAAATGGTTATTATGTATTTTGGAGCGAATAAAAATAAAATGATGGTAAAATTAGCTACGTTAATTTCGACCGAAGGTGACCGCTTTGTGCATTTGTTTTCTACGTGGTTTTCTATCTTTTTAGTTTCTTTTTAAAGAAAAGAGTTTTTTAATAGACATAATTAAATGTATTCATTACCTAATAAGTGTGTGTTGTGTGATTAATTGGTGATGTCTAGTCGAGAAGGCAAGATATTCAAGTAGACTGTTAGGAGCTGTAAACATTTTGTTTAAAACCTTATTAAAAGTTTTAAAGACATGTTAATAAAAATATTATATATATTTAATAGTTTTTTGACATACCGATAGATGGCGTAATGGACAATAAACTACTACGTTTCTGCAATATCTTCGCTTTTTATCGTCTAAACCGTACCCATTAGACAAAAATAATTCGAGAGCGGTCTGCGGTAGGTGATCTCACTTAGCTTTGAAAGAAATATCTTCGGCTAGTGTAAAATCTGCATCTCCAAGTTGGACAGTGTTCCGAGAGATGGTACTTTGCATTGCAAGGAAATTGCATGCAGTAAGGAGTTTTTTCCTATTTTAATTTTCAAATAAAATATCGCATCATTTTAGCTTTTAAAAAAAAGTATATGCGACAATTTTCGTCAATAAGACGTCAGCTTGCTGCTTGGGAGTATCTGCATTTTACCACTTTCGTGTCTTTTTGTTGTCTTTTTGCCAATAACTTATTAATGATGGATGCCATCATCTTAAACGCATTTTTTTGCCAATAACCTATTAAGGACGGATGCCATCACATTATCTGCAACACGTGGCCTAATAACGGCCAATTGCCCACTTTCGCCTTTTTGTCAATGCCTTGCCATTAAAGAGTGTTGGCAATGCCAGTAAATTAAATGTACAACGCCGGCAAAAAATGTTATATGGGTACTTTCTTTAAAACTTTACCACCCTGAATCTCAAAAGTTAAAGCTACTAAAATAGAGCTAAATTTTTGTGTAAATAATGTAAGCTGCTTCATGGCTGGGTAAGCGGAATGTCAAAACTGTCAAAATGAAGCCATCCTACTGGTTTAATTTGACAATTTTGACACTTGTAGTACTGCTGAATGCGCCCAATGTCATTAACCAACTTTTATTATTTTTTACTTACCACCAAAAATGCCAATAGTCCCAGAGGTACTATACCAGAAAGAAAGCCTATAGCAATGATAAAATAGACTCCAGTGCCGAAAAGGCTGTAGAGGTTTAATAAATCTTTGTATTTAAGTACCAGAAATATCAAAATTAATTCTTGCAGTAAAATTATTGGATATTCTAGGTAGGAAAGGATGGCGTATCCATTTCTGAAGTTATATGACATCATAATTGTATAGCTGAAATAAAAACAGAAATATCAATTGGTTTTGTAGAGTTCTTAGGCCTGATCTACAAGACCAAGTTATGGGTGCAAGTAATTGACTAGAAGGCCTTGATCACGAATCTGCAAGATTTTTTTTCGGAATCGTTTCGTTTTCAAGATATACTGCATCATCATACTTGAAAATTGAACTAACCTTATTTTCACTATATTCCCCTTCTTTTGCCTACAATTCTTGATTTAATGCTAAAGTTTTACACAATATTTAATTTACACCATTTAAAAACCTATTGCAAAACTTCACTTTAAAAACCCCGCAACCATATAAACACATAGTGCCGTTAAAACCGCTGTGATTGAAAGTGGAGCCTTGCAATTTATTGAAAAAAAAATTGTAAAACAAAGAGAAATAATTATCTACAACATTTACTCAAACAATTTTGTCCTTTTTTTAAAAATAAAGGTACTTTACTCTTGGTCATTTTATATATTTATTTAGGGTAATTTTCTAGAAACCTGCGGCAACTCCGATTTTGACGAAATTTGGTATACGGGGTTTTTAGGGCGCTGATCACGAATCTGAAAGAATTTTTGGCGGAAACGTTTCGTTCTTGAGATATTCATCATCAGACTTGAAATTTAAACTAATCCTATTTTTACAATATTCCCCTTCTTCCTGCACACAATTTTTGATTTAAAGCTAAAGTTGCACACAATATTTGATTTTCACCTTTTAAAAGCCCGTTTTTTTACGTATTTTACATTATTTTTGCATTAAATTGCAAAGCTATACTTTGAATCATTTCAATCCCAGTGTGCCATGAAGCCCTATGTGTATGTATGGTTGCCGCATTATCAAAGAAAAGCCACTCAATTTAATGCAAAAATAATGTAAAAACGTAGAAAAAAGGGGTTTTAAAAGGTGAAAATCAAATATTGTGAGACACTTTAGCTTTAAATCAAGAATTGTATGCAAAAAGAAGGGGGAATATAGTGAAAATATGCTTAGTTTAAATTTGAACTTTGATGATGAATATCTCGAGAACGAAACGTTTCCGCCAAAAAATTCTTTCAGATTTGTGATCAGCGCTCCAAAAAACCCGTATACCAAATTTCGTTAAAATCTGACTTGCCGCAGGTTTCTAGAAAATTACCTTATTTAGTTTTGAGCCAATTTTACCAAAAGGACGTTTAAAAAATCCAAAATTTTTGGTCTATTTGTTCTCTTGTAGCACCTATCCCGGGATACACTGTATACAAAATTTAAATAAAATCGGCAATGGGCCTGATAAGTAAAAAATACCAAAACTTTTTCATACATACCTAGACAACTCCATCAACAAACCCACCAAATTAATACCTTTGGAAATCTTAACTTTTAAAAGTTTTAGAATTTGAGGTACTTTTAAAATAAAGCATATTAAAATCGTAATAATACTTAAAAAATCCGAAATAATTTGTATATAATTTGTTTTTTCAATTGAAATCGACATTTTTTATGTTTGCTTACTACTCTTAGAACTTAATAACGTTTTTATCAATCACATTATTCACATTGTTTTGTATTATTTCCAATTATCTATTACCTAATCAACAAAAACTTCTGAGACCGGTTTTTAAACCATAATTTATTTTAATTTATATATACATAGGTATATTTTAAATTAAAAATCCTAGGGTCAGCTGTTTAAATGCAGTGTTGCCAGATGCGTACGCTAAATATCAGGAGGACCAAAGTCGGTCTATATAGGGTCACGACATTCGGCCATATTGCATCTCCCATTTTTCGGCCATGTTGTTCAGTGCCGGAGATATATGTATAGTTTATTGTATTAGTTTTTACCTATTATTAAGTTGTAAATTCTTTTACTTTTAATGAAAAACATTTGGAATTACATCTTTCAACAAATATCACTTCCAAAACAATACAAAATGAAATGCGCAAATTCTAGACGCCACTGGATTGATCATCAGCTTTGATTTTACCCAGTCTTGCCAAATTTCCTCCGTGAAGTGCTCTTCCTTGCGTCGCAATCTTATAAATATAAACTAACCTTGAGGAGGACGGTCTAGACGGAAAGGTTTCGTTTTTGAGATATACATCATTAAACATGAAAATCGTACTCGCAAAATTTCACTATATCCCACCTCCTTTGTGTAAACAATTCTTAATTTAAAGCTAAAGTGGCATTTTATTCTTTGAGTTACACCCTTTAAAGAACCTAGCTCTCGCACTCTGTAATTCGATAGAGAAGAAATTTCTTTTCTATGCAATGTAAATCATATGGCAATTTCAGGAAATTTCTTTTCTATCGAGTTACAGAGTACGGCGGGCTGTTTCTTTTTTAGTAAGGATTTGCAATTTAATGGAAAAAAAATGACAAATTAATGGAAATAAAGGTTTGAAAAAAAGTGTTATAATATTGTCTTCCAAGTTACCTAAAAATAAAGATTTTTTGCAAAAAGAAGGGAGAATATACTAAACATGAGGTTTGCAAACAAAACGGTACGCCACTGACTGCATAGATTGCGTCATTTTTTTAGAATAGGGGAAATACAGCTTTTATGTCAAGGTTAGTTGGATGGTGTTATGCAATAATGAGTTAACCCACATTTTGCTTAAAATTGAGTTATCACACTTCATGTATTCGCAAAGTGATATTCCGCGATAAGCTAAAATGATTTAACCCCTAACTGGACCGTGGTGCCATCTATTAACACTTTTGTTAACCCACATACCTTAAAACTGGTATAGCTGATTTAGCAATAATGAGTCAACCCGTGAAAAAGTAATATGACATTTGGCAAGAATGAGTTATCCTTCATCTTTGCTTCCTGTTTATAAAATTTTAAAAGATTTTAATATTTTTTCTCAGTAAGCATTGTGTTTATACCTAAATATTTAATAACAGGTATATTTAAGGCTAAAAGTGTTTAAAATAACATACAGGTAAGTCTTTAATTTTTCTTATAAGATCTTAAAATATATTCTAACCTACAAATATTATTTTATAAAATATTTTAATATACAATTTGCAAAGTAACATCTTCCAATAAATGATATAGATCAAGAAAAAGTATCTAGCAATATTTATTTATTTAGTTTCATATTAATTTGTTATTCTTACTTTGTGGGTTAACTCATTATTGTTACTCTATTATATTTTTTCCAGAATGAAATCTTCTTCTCGTGGCAAATTATTGGCCGAAATGGGTAGAAGAATTGCACAGGCCTGGCTGTCAGAGAACATTGACCGGCCAGAAAATTCTGACTCTGAACCTTTTCAGTCGTCTGGTAGTGAGTACCTACCATCCGGTAACAAAAGAGTTAATGATGAAATTAATAATAATTCAGAAGTCAGTAGTGAACATGGAAAAGTGAAAAATAAACAGCCAATATTCTCTACAAAAGCTACTGTCGGCCGCCCAAAACGGGGAAGAAAAAGAAAGCATGAAATACAAAATCGTTAAACACGAAAAAAATTTTGTAACACAAATCAAAGTTACTATTCTGCAAAAGGTAAAGAAGTGCATTCGAAATCTTTTGATGAAAACTATAAATGTCCATGTAAAAAAAAATGTACAGATATTGTGCCAGTAGAAGAAAGAGCTAAACTGTTTAGTCAGGTTTGGACAATAGGGTCATTTTCTGCGAGATGTGCCTTGATAAATTCTTGTGTTAAGGAGATACCAAAAAACGCACATATACGAAAAACAAATCAAAAAGAAATTATACCTGAAAATATTTTGTCAATGATAATGAAGTCTGCAAAATAGCCTTTCTTAAAACTCTCCAGATTACACAAAACCGCATAGATGTTGCAATAAAAAATCTTCCAATAACATGGTTATAGGCGACGAAAGAGGAATAAACAGTGGAGGAAAAAATAAATGTAGTCAAGAGCAAATTTTAAAAGTTATGGAACACATCAATTCCTTTTCAAAATATATCTCCCATTATTGCAGAAATGAGACAAATGCAAAATTTCTCAATCCTGATCTTAATCTTGCCAAGATGTATGATCTATACAAATTATTTGCCTTAAACACTAATATCGTCAGTTTGGCCAAATACAAATCGATATTTTATTCAAAATTTAACCTTAAGTTTAAAAGCCCAAAAAAGACACTTGCCTAGTTTGCGACACATTCAAAACAAAATTACTAAGTGCTTCAGACTCTGAGAAAGAAACTTTAAAAGGTCTGAAATGAATGAAGATCTGCATGAATCGAAAAATAATCCTGAAGTAGAAACTCTGACTTTTGATATGCAAAAGACCCATCCAATTCCAAAAATTCCTACTGGAGTTGCATACTACAAGCGTCAACTTAATTTGTTTAATTTGGGAATTCATGTCGGTAGCCAAAATCTAGGAATTTTTAATGTCTGGACAGAAAATATAGCCGGAGGGGGTACTCAGGAAGTAGGTTCATGTCTAATAAAATACATTCAAGAACATATTCGGGCTCCTGTTAAAGAGTTAAGACTATGGTCTGACTCATGTGGGGGCAAAATCGCAGTATTAAACTGATTCTATTATTAATTCATGTCCTACTTAATCATCCATCGATTGAAATACTAACCATAAGGTTCCTATTATCTGGACATAGTTTTTTACCTAATGACTCTCACTTCGGTGATGTAGAGTCTGCGCTCAAGCTGCAAGAGAGGCTGTACACTGACGATGATTATGTTGACGTAATGGCAAAGTGCAGAAGAAAAAGAAAGTTTTTAATTCTTCGCCCTCAAAAAAATGATTTTGTTTCTGTGGAAAATTTAACTAAGGCTATTACTAACCGAAAAATTGATGGGGAAAAAAATAAAGTTTTATGGTTGGGCTGCCACGAAATAAAAATACTAAAATCACAACCAACTACGTTAATAATGAAAACAGATTTAAATCAAGAACCACAATTTGTGAATATTGAAAAGGGTGGAAAAGGGCGTAAACCTTTTTTAAAGGATTTAGAAACACCGCTTTTATGGGCAAATGGTAAACCCTTGTCATCGGACAAAGTAAAAGATTTAAAAGAATTGTATAAATTAGTCCCCAAAGATGCAAAAACATTTTACAAATTCTTATTTCTGTCAAATAGCGTAAAAAATTATGAAGATGATGTCGATGGGTTTGGTGAAACAGTAGATTTCGAAATTGAATGTGGAACTGAAAACGATGGGTATCAAGAAGAACATCAATCAGATATAGAATAAGTAAAATATATTATTATGACCTAATGTTAAATAAAAATATACCATTATTGTAATTTTTTTTATCTGAATAAATGATAAGCGAAAATGAGTTATCCCACATTTTTTTCATATTTCTACGATTTGTTATGATGAAAAACTTTAAAAACTAATCGCCCTAAAAGACGAAAACCTTTTCTTTTTAACAGTTTAAACATTTTTGTCATATTTTACTCCACTCAATTATTATCGTTTGTTAAACTATTTTGTGTATTTTCTCAAAATCACCTAATGGTGGCTTGACCCATTGTTGCATAACACCGTCCAGTTTATATTTATAAGGTTGCGCCACATCCTCAACTTTTAGGCGGTTTGAGGTCGGGGACGCAAGGAACGGCACTCCACGGAGAAAAGTTGGGTAAAATCAAAGCCGATGATCAATCCAGTGGCGTCTAGAACTTGCACATTTCATTTTGCATTGTTTTGGAAGTGATATTTGTTGAAAGATGTAATTCAAAATGTTTTTTATTTAAAGTAAAAGAATTTACAACTTAATAATAATTAAAAACTGTTGTGAAAATGGTTGTTCTACTAATATAATAAACTGTATATCTCCGGCACTGAACAACATGGCCAAAAATGGGAGATGTGACGTCATAACAGGTCAAAGCAATATGGCCGAATGTCGCGGCCCTATATAGACCGACTTTACTTTTATGTACCTATCTGTTATTTTGCATCTGGTTTAGTTTAAAAGAATTCCCCTTTGGATGAACTTTTCTTAATATTCTCCGATGTAAAATCAGCCCTTAAATTCTCCTAACAACATTCTGTAACACCCTGTTTATTTCATTTTAACTCAGCATTTTTGTTTCGTCTTATCTTCCCACACAACACCATATCTGCAACGACAACAAATCATCAATACAATACTTAAATTTTAGTGTAAAATTCTGATTTACTTTATAACTAGGGACACATTTTTAGAGCTGGCATCATTGTAAATTAATAACAATATGTCAGAAATCTGTACCCCAACTATTGAATAACTAAGGACAGCAATAAGTGATTTTGTATAATTCGGATAGATAGCGCTACAAAAACTATTACAGTAAAGTTCTTGACAAAAATGTGAAACTTTACAGCAAGCAACTATAAAAATCTCGGATATTTAAATTTTTAAATTTATATGGTGGTAGAAAAATTAGAGTATGCAAAACATGCATAAAGTGTCTTATTTTTACTCCTGGAATTGCCACACTCGTCTGACGGTATCGTGGTGTCACACACAGTGCTCTGAGTGATATAAATATTAGGATTGTGGAAAATGTAATAAAACTCAAACACATTTTTTCTTAACTATATTTGACTTATTTAACCAAAAAACATGTAAAATACATTATTCATTAACAAAATTTGGCTTAAAAGAAAACAAATTTATTTTTCACCTAGGAATGCCTATTTCATTATTATAAAACAAATTTTAATTTAACTTAATTGACGGCCAACTTAACTGCTGGTTATGTAACTGAGAATTTAAAGACTAGGCCTGCAATATACTATTGTTAACTAGTAAGAGTATAAATAAAAAAATAAAGGCACAACTGCTGAAAACTTCACCATTCACTTCTATTTTTAAAAAACTAGTAAAAATACGTATCCACCTAATATCCAGTTTTCATATTGAAAGAAAAAACATGAAATTTCCAGCGAAACAAATCCACTTGTGTACTATTTACAAAATTTTAAAGGCCTTTTGTATGCTCAAAATAATCTTTTTGAAAATAAACTCCTGAACAAAAAAACCAAACAAGGTTTTTTTAATTAAAATTCAATCTTAAATAACTTTTCGATTTTTTTAACTGATATCAATTATCTAAAGCTTCGTCATTTCTTAACATTTTTTTTATTTATGTCAATACTTTTAAGCTTAAAGAAAATACATTTTTTAAAAAAGACTATGAAATTTGTCTATATACCTTTACGCCCTTCTTAAAATTTTTATTTTTTATAATAAAAATATATTCAAAAACTAGTTTGTTAAGTTGGTATTGTAGTTTCCAAATCAGTAATCAGATTTTGTTTGACCGGTTTTGTTTGTCCAGGAGTGTAGTTTTTTCTTCTAACAGACTCAACAATAAACTTCCACGTTTTGTTTCCTCAAATTTTTGAGATTATTTTTCGGGCTACAAAATACCTTTTTGAAGCAGGCTGACTCCTGTGGTAAACGTTTTCAAGGCCCACCTAACCCATATAATAGGGTGGGTAATTTTGACTTCTGACAATGAAAAACTTACCTGCAATATGCTAAAGGCACCTCAATCGAATGCCCGCCAACGATTAGCTCTTAATTATAATAGAAAGATTCGTCTTGATTCAGTTTTGCATATTTTTATTATTCCTACACAAAACTATTCATTTTACCATCCGCTAATCATACAGCAAAACTCTACAAAAGTGTAGAAAATCGATCATTCTACAAAAAGGTGTCTTATACTTTTTGTATAAATTAACTTTTGGTTTTTGAATTTTGTAACTTACTAAAAATTCTAATTCTCTAAAATCTAAATTTTTGGAAGGAGAACAAATATTAAAATTTATTAAGAAGGCTCCTGATGATATCTACTTGGTACACAAAGTCATATTGGTAATGGGTGTTTTTGGAGGTTTCAAGACGAGATGAGTTGGTCAAAATGACTATTGATGACATTGAAGATAGAGGAACAGTCTTGGTTATAAAAGGTACCAGAAACTAAAACTTCACCTTCAAAAAGTTTTACTATCATTGAAGAAGATTTAGGCGCTTTAATGGGTGTTTTTGGAGGTTTAAGACGAGATGAGTTGGTCAAAATAACTATTGATGACATTGAAGATAGAGGAACAGTCTTGATTATAAAGGTACCAGAAACTAAAACTTCAAAAAGTTTTACTATCATTGAAAAAGAAGATTTAGGCGCTTTAAATTTAATAAAAAAGTACACAACATTAAGACCAGAATATGAATATATTTTAAATGGTTAGATTTATCAAAAAGGTATAAGAGACTTTTTTTAGAGCATTTCATTTTCGTCAAAAAACTCAACTGGAGTTTTCCTGTATGATTAACGAATGATGAGATATATATATTTTTGTAGAGGAATGAGAAAAATAAGCAAAACTGTAATAAGGCGGATCTTCCCATTATAATTTAGAGCTTATCGTTGCCAAGCATTCTCTGGAGGTGCCTAGGAACCAGTTTTTCAGTGTCAGAAGTCAAAATTAAAATAGTCGATTTTTTGACCCACCTCACGGTGGCAGTGTATATTTTGACCAATTTTAATCGCGACTCACTTTAAAACAAAAAAAGTAATAGATGCTGTTTTCACAAAAAGCCATAGTTTTTTTAAGTTTCGTCATATCTTCGCCATTTTTTGTGACATTGTTTAGCACAAAAACAAAATTGCCGATTTTCCGATTAAGCAACTTTGGTATTCTAAACACTATGTATATTTTTCTATATTATTAAAAATTTAATTCTTTTAATTAAAAAAAAAAAATAACATAACTATGGGTTTTTCAAAAATAACGGTTGTGTGTAGCAAAATTTTATTGTTACATAATAATTTTAATCGCCATGTAGTCAATTTTTCGGAGGTCAACAAATACCTTATTTTTAAAATAACAACAGCTTATGTACAGTTTTTTAAAGAGAAAAAGTTAAATTATAATAATATTAAAAAATTTACAACACTTAAAATAAGAATGTTGTTGGGCCAAGTTGTTTTTAAACTAACGGAATGCCACTGACAAATGATTAATAATAAGAACATTTTTTTTTAAATTGAATTAAACCTAACCAAACCGTATCTGTATGTAACTTTTTTTTATACTTATTCCCGATTAAAATGGGTCCAAATATCGAAACCTACCCTGTATTTAAAGATACTTAAAATTTATGCTATTTAAATTTATCATAAAAAATAAATTAACATAAAAATAAATCAGTTTGGTACTGAAGTTGCATTGCAAAATATATTAGTTTAAAACATATTTTTTAAGGAGTAAGTCGACTTTTGAGTTGGTCACTTTTAGACATTTCAGATAGAGCTACAATTTTTGTTTAGTTAATTGAACTATATTTAGGGAGACATTTCGAAAATATAAATACTTATTAGATAACATTGTATAAATACGACAAAACTCAGAATAATTTGTTTTTTAGCGTTTTTTTCTTCTACTTTTCCAGAGTAAATGGCAACACTTTGAATAATTAATAGTAATAAAATTTTAATGTTAAATCTAGAAATTAAATAACCAGCTGTTCCATCAAAAAATGTCAAAAAACAACCTCTTGAATTTTTTTTATGTATGATTACAGATTCTCTCCTTCAGATAACTTATTCACCACTTAAACCAGAGTATTCACAGAGTCTCAAACGCAACTCTCATTAAATACCTATAATTATTTATTAATTATTTAATGTGTAAAAGTGATTTATTTATTATTGTGTATTTAATTATATTATAAATGGCTGGTCTGTAAATAAATTATTTATTTATTTAATATCTATTTCCTATCCATTTTTATACAATCAAAAATCAGATGACGCATGCACTAATATTTAGCAAGTTTATACTGGAAAACGGACAGAGATCGGACTGTCCGAAACGTTGTGTGAATAGTTATAAATGAAGACAATGGAATTTCGAAATTCCTTTAGTATCACTAAATATTTAGTAACTTTATTCTTTAACTAGTGACAAATAAACCATTGGCAACATTGTAACCAGCATATTTTTCAATATGGCCGACTCTTCTACCTTGTTTGTGTTAGATTTCGTGTATATATATAGAAATTTTTATTTAATTTCTGCAATTTTGTGTTTTATTACCAATAATAACATTTATTTATTAAACAATGACGCGGTGATTTGTGCTTAGTTGCTTTAATAATGACGATGTTCCCAACATCTTAAAATAAAAGTCACTAAACATTAGTGCATACATAAACTGCTATTTTTAGAACGCAGTAGTAGGTACTTTATGAGAGCTGTGGTTAATACACAGAAACTAATCTGAATTTTATTAAGGACCGGAAAAACCTAATTTTTACTTTATAAAAGTCTGCGGAGATCGTACCAGAGTTTTATTACCAATATTATTACCTTTCCTATATAAAATATGTCAAAACTGCCTGTCAGGCATGTTAAAATTCAAAATTTGCATTTGCTACGAGGCATTTAAATAACCAACCGTTATGTTGGCACGGAATTTTTATCTTTAAATTTAAAATTTTTATAGACGATAGACGGTGGAATTAAATCATAATTCCTCTAAGTAACAATCATCTGAAAGAAAAAATCTCATAACCAAACTAAGCAAAAACAAATCCTAACTAACAGGTTAAGAAGATACAATTAATAATATGTATACACGGGCCTGACCCACGAGAATATCACAGTTAAAACGCCTGACAATCGGCGGACATAACCTGTATGTTACACCAACATACAGGTTCCTATACTGTCCGGAACTCTTTATACCAATTGGAGCTTGTGTCTCGATATAATAAGTGCATTCTAATATTATTTTTTGTCGCAGAATTTTTTTTAAGTAGTTAAATTTTCCAACGATAGATGGCGACCCTTGACCGCTTCACATTTAAAGGTGCATAAGCTGATCCACGAGTTACGTATGAGTTGGCTTAAGTCTAAAAACGAAAAGGCAGTGGTGTAGCAAAGAAAAAGTGATAATTTTTATAATGAGGTTGCGGGGTTGACGGACGATCTGAGTGAATTCGGGATTCACAGCCTAACCATTAAAATTTAGTAGTAGATACTACATATTTTGTTAGTTTTAATTGAGAAATTGCCAAGTTTGAAGTTTTTTCCTATTATAATAAGAAAACAAGTTTTTTTCTTTGAACTTTTAAATTTAACAAAATTTAGATACTAATGCCATTGCATTGTGCACTTGGCAAACAAAAAAAAACATTTTTTGACAATTGATTTTTTGAATTCCCTAAATTTCATATATTAAAAAAATAATTTAAAACGCTTTAAAAATATACCTTTATACCTCCACTTTGTGAACACACTGTATAACAAAAATTAAAAAAAGGAAAATATTGTAACTAAACGCCATTTTTGGTTTAATACATTTTTTTAAATTAGAATACTTCTTTTACTATTGAGACTCTCCAATTCTTCGAAATTCCGGATTGTAAACATACAAATATAAAAAAAAATCATCGTTTCGATGAAATTAATGTCCCACTCAAGACACAATTCTTATAAAAATTCTACATTCTATGGATCAGACCATCCTTTTAAGTTAACTACATGTAGATTGTTTTTGAAGCCAACATTACAAAATCTGCTCTCGTTTAATACACAGTATTACAATTATTTGTTAAAAAGTAACCTTATCAATTCTAAGTAGGATGGTTTAAAACTGTGTGTAAAAATCTAAGAGCTCACTTTAGTCTGGAAGGTACAGTGTTGTGCATAATAATAGCAGTGGCAACCAAACTTATTAAAACTCCATTGGGCTTTAGACTAGCCAGCGCAATCGCCAGATCTAAATCCTATCAAAAATCTTTGGAAGCACTTAAAAAAGCTGTTCAAGCTACTAAACCAAGCAATGATAATGAATTGTGAGAAATTTGCCAAACAGCATGGCAATCTATTCCTCTTGCCACATGCCTCGCATCAACAAAGGCCAAGCTACAAAATACTGACCTTATTGGACAGTTTTCTTTTACTAGGATATGTTTGAAGAACATTTTTTTATTCACTGGTATTTAATTGCACACCTTATTTTTAAAGAATAACCATGAGCGGATTCAGAATCGGCGCCCGGTAAAAACATCCCCAATCAGCAGGACCTTATGAAAACCAAACATAAGAAATAAATTCGTTTACCAAGGTCACAAAATGGGTAAAGTTTACCCCAAGATTATCGAATTTAAATGCTTCCCATTTTATTTCTATATATTCAATAATCTTGCTTTTTGCACTAAATAAAGAATGCTGACAACAATTTATTTAACAAATTTTAAAAGGTTATTTTTTTAATATAAACCGAATATAAAATGAAATAATATAAACTTGAGGAATACTGCTATTTTTATGCACACCACTGTAGCAACGTCGAGAAAAGTGGTTATTCAAGTTACTTTTTTTGCGTTTTGTACAAAATTATCGTATCGGCAAATATACCGGGTGACACAAGATTCTGTTACCATTTACACAACAAAAAAATAAAAATAAGGACTAAAATACTTTCAGTTAAAATATTTTTTGCGTTAATTTCAAACTTTTAAAAATAAAAAAAATGGAACAGATTGTATGATATTGGCTTCATCCTATACAAGTATACAATGTAATAGGTGTTGCACATAAGCCGGGGCCCCGTTTATACAAAGGGGCGCAGTCCGGGCGTCCCATCCGTGAACATTTTTGTGCTGGCGTTTAATACCTTTTCGGCAGGTATTATAGAGGTTTAAAAGTTTGTAAATTTTGGATTTAGTTTGTGAAAAACTACTAAAATAAGGAAAAATGAAAGAAAAATATTACTACATGTTTTTCCTATACAGGGTGTTGATGAGCCAAACTACAAGATAGAATCTTCTTATCATAATAAGAAAAAAAATAAAACTGTTTTTTTTTATTTTTCGAGATCCGTCCATATTCACAATCATCTTAAACCTCAATTTATTAATTTTCATAAAATTTTTCACATTTTCAACAATATTTTACAAAAGTCCGAAAATTTGGTGCCATTTTGTAACTTTAATATTCACAGATGGTGTTTCAAAAGATTTTATTTGTTATGTACCCTATAATTTAACATCTAAGTTTTGTTGCGAAATCTGAATGTTTTAATTTTTTATTTTTTTTTTTTGTAAGAAACGTATTTCTTTGTCATTGTTAATGAAACGAATATACAGGGTGTTACAAAATGCTGGTTAGAAAATTTCATGCATTTTCTGCATCTGCTCGATTTTTAAATCACCCTGTATAAACTCTTTTCCACATTTTTAAGATGTAGAATCTGGCCCTAAACTTTTTAAACAACATTCTGTAACACCCTGTATATTCATTAAATATTTTTTAGGTTTACCCTGGATATGGTCACAAAATCAAAGAAATTTTTCCATAAATCAACTCAATGTTCTTTGTTACAGGTTAAAAAGACTCTACTAGGCGAAGAAATAAAATCACAAAACTTTAAAGAAAATATATATTAAAATATTATAAATTATTTTCAATTTATTGCCTTTTTTACTCAACAATTCTTTCTCCTTCAAAATGAGTAACAAAATTAATTTAAAACAAATCTAAAAAACCTAAAACATCCACAATTCGCCATTTAATTTTTTTACATTTAGTTTATTACAAAGTTACTAGTTTCACCTAAAATCTAAAAAGAGTAGTTTATTCCAAGCGAAAACCATCCTTCGCTTCACTTTTACATGTATTCCTTTCTCACTCTACCATTTTGAAACCCATTTTCGCTCTATGCTTCCGACTCTGTTTAACCAGTATACTCACTCACACAGTGCTATGTACAACGCTTTCTCTCTCTCTCTCTCTCGAACACTGGTACGTGTTTACCGTACCGTCCTTCTCACGGCTTTCTTTATCTTCCGGGGAGGCATTGCACCATCTTGTGCGGGTGGAGCCCTAGAAAGAGGTGGAGAAATATATTGTTTAAAACCGTAAAACAGGTGAGAAAGCTGCAAAGAAGTGAAAGCCGTATTCACCAATATTTATCAGGCTGATAGCCTTTGACTGTCAAATAAAGTGACATTAACTTTTATACTTTGAAAGAAAAACTTTAGTGATTTGAGCTCTGTATGTTATTTTTTCTTTTTGAGGATGAGTTAGTTGTAGCATTTAATATGAAGTCAATATGTAGTAAACTAACTAGAACTAACCAGCTTAAAAACTATATTTTATCAAAATAATAAATCTTGGCAAACATATATTATACTATAACTATCAGGCTGACAACTATAAGAACAGTAAATACGGCAGTGAACTGCTTAAAAAAAATACTTACGAAAATGCAGTTATCCCTGCACCACCAGTAAAGTTAAATGATGGCTTCACATTAGCGTCAAAAGATGGCGTCGCAGCTGAGAAGCTGAATCCTCCTGAACTAGCTGATACAGTCTATAAAATAAAACAACATAATTAATACCAATAAATTAATCAAAATATATATTATAACTTTATTTATTACATAAGAAAACTAGGCCAAACTTACAGTATTAGATGATCCAAAATTAAAACCGCCTTGTGAGGGAGGAGCTCCCGCCGTATCGGTACTCCCACTAGACGCCCCGAAGCTAAATCCAGCTTTCTGATTGGTCGCCGCAGCAGATCCAAAGTTAAACATCCCATTGGGGACGGAGTTTTGACTCGGCGCCGCCCCAAATATCGTTTCTGGTTTGCTATTGATCGCGGAGAAAGGGTTTGGCGCGGGACTCGCTCCGAACGACGAGTCTGGCTTCGAATTATTGTTAGATCCAAAGCTGAAGCTAGGCGGGACTGACGACTGGCCGAAACTAAAGGTGGGCGCTTTGGGGGGCGTAGCACCAAAGGAAAACTGGGGCGTCGTTTTCCGAAGGCTGGGGCTGGATTTGTTCCGGATGAGGCGGGGGCTGCTGGAGCAGCGGGAGTGGGTGTTGCAAAAGAAAACGGTTTCGTTGCTGAATTCGCCGTGGATTCTTTGGCCCCAAAGGGTGACGATGATGAACCAAAACTAAAGCCATTTGTTTGTTTCGGAGCATCGGAACTGCAAAAGATAATAAAATAAAAAACAGTAATTAACAATATTTTATGCCAAACAATGCAACATACCTTGACGATCCAAATTTAAACATAGGAGCGGATTTGGAACTATCAGCCTGTGAAATGGTACTTCCGAACGCAGGTATGACTCCGCTAGCAGTAGCAGCAGGAGCTGTAACACTAGCAGGTGCACCAAACCCGACCGGTTTCTTACCCGAAAACAAATCGGAACTTGGCATTGGCATACCGACAAACATGGGCTTGCTTTTTGCATCTGCCGGTTCACTCGCAGATTTCGACCTTTTACTAGGTGAGTCATCGGTGTTTGACGATTCGAAGGGTCTAATACTTGTGCTTGAAGATACTGAAGGCGACACGGTACCTAAAAATATCAAAGTTATATAATATTAGGCGATTCCGGGGATTATTTCTCTTAAAATTTGTTTAAGGATATAAAACACAGATATTTACCTTTGGAAAGTCCAAAACTAAACCCAGAAGGAGCAACTGACGCTTTTTCCGGCAGCTTTTCGCTAGGTTTTAACAACGGATTTACTTTCTTTTCTTCCTCTTTTTACTATCACCTTTGTTGGATTTATCTTCGATGTTATTGGCTACAGCTACAGTAGAAGTGGGCGCGGGCATAGTCAGCTTTACGCCTCCGTCGGTTTTGGGCGCTCCAAAGCTAAAAGTAGGAGTGGAATTGCTTGATTTCGAAGTAGTGCTGGTACCAGGCGCTCCAAAGCTAAAAGTAGGAGTGGAATTGCTTGGTTTCGCCCCAGCGCTTGTACTGGGCGTTCCGAAGGTAAAAGTAGGCGTGGCCTTACTCGGCTCCTCGCTAGTCTTAGGTGTGTCTTTCTTTGCTTCCGTCGAATCTTTGGTATCGCTTTTAGCGGTAACGGGGATACCGAACGAAAAAGTGGGCGTTTCGGATTTCTTGCCCGCCTCCTGTCTGTTTTCGCCAAATATAAGGCCAGCGTTAGTCCTGGGGGCGTCACTGGACTGGACACTGGAAGGTATTCCAAAAGTAAAACTGCTAGCCGTGTTTTTGTCGATGCCAAAGTTGAATGACGAAACCTTAGTGGTTTCTGTGTTTGAGGAGGAGGTTGATAAGGAAGAGCCAGGTTTGAGACTTTCGCAGCATTGGCATTTTGTTAATGTAGATTTATTACGTACCATGCACACCTAAAAAAAAGGTTTTGGGAATAAGTAAAAATATATATTTTGAAAAAATAAAAACTTACCTCACATTCCCATTCACTATCTTTTTTCTTAAAATCATCTCCAAAATAACTGGTAGTAACGACATTCTTAGCTCCAGGTTTAGGACTTTCACAGGCAGCACACTTCACAAGCTAAAATACAAACAAATCATTTATTTTCAACTCCTTTTTATCAATATTTCCATTATTACCTCTTCTTTGTTCCTAATCATACAAACAGAGCACTCCCAGGTACTTGCAGGAGGTGTAAACTGAGTTCCAAAGGAAGCCCCGGTTAGGGGCGGCCCTGAAGAAGACACTGCTGCCGCTACACTCCCTGGTTTTTGAGTTTCACAAGCCACACACTTGGCAACATCGTTTTTGTTTCTTACCATACAAGTAGAACATTCCCAGGTATCCGATGGGGCTTTGAACTTATCTCCAAACGCAAGCATAAGTTGCTGGGACTTACTCGAACCATTTGAGGCTGGTTTTTTGGTTTCGCATGCTGCACACTTCTGTAGATCTTCTTTGTTACGTATCATGCAGGTGGGGCACTCCCAGGTATTAGAAGGAGTCTTGAATTTGTCAGCCAGCAAAAATGGGGTGTTTACTGGTTTGGCTGGTGTTTCGAAAATCGACGAAGACTCTACAAGCAGAATTTTTGAGTTGTTTTTTTTTTAACGAAAAGGAGTTAGGTATGTATGTTAAAAATAAATGTGGGATAATTCAGATAACTTAACAGTATACAATTTTTAAACGGTCATATATCTTTAATAATTAAATTATCAAGACAATTAAAAAAATTATAAAAAAATGGTAAAGTTTTTACTTTGGCAAAGTCTTATTATTTATTGTTAACAATACATCTTACAAGGTAATCACCAAGTTTTTGAAAAAAGAAAAATGTTATCGCCCTGTATCTCATGTGTAAAAAAAATTATACTCTTTCTCATTTTTGATATTTTATAAATACAAGTTTGATTACTCTCTTTCAACAGCACATCATACAGGGTAATTAAAAATTATTTATTTTTTCAAAAACTTTTAATCACCCTGTAGGATGGATTGTTAACAGGGAATAAAAACGGTCACGCCAAAGTTATACCTTTACTTTTCCTTAACATTTTTTTTTTAATTATTAAAAGAGATACGGATAAATTAAAGAATGTTTGTACTGAAGCTTATAAAAAAAAACAAGAATATGCAACAATTTTTGTGCGGAGTGTAATTTTATAAGAAGATTTTATGAAAGAAAACGCGTTTTTTTACCGACTATTAAAATTTTTTCATTTAAAACTTTGGCCACACTGTATTTAAGGAATTTCATTCAACATTTTTGTTGACTTATCTAATAATACAAATGACATCTTTTATTACCGTTTTTATTGGTGATGATTTTCTAAAAATAAACGTGGCTTGTGAACGAATAAAGATTTACCAGATGAGGTAATAAGATATTTTTAATTTCTTTTTAACATAGATTTACATATAAAAACAGAAAAAGTAAAACCAGTTTTTGTCACTAATAAACTATTTTATTTTACATGGGGACATGTGAGATCTGCTTCTAAATCCAACAAATCACTAGCTTTGTTCGCGGGTCTAGTAATGAACCGATTCTGAACCAGAGCCGAACTGGTTTAGAATTGTTTTAAAGCGCATGTCTAGTTATTTATTAGTTCGGAATTTTTATTTACCGCGAACGATTTTCTATACAGCTGAGGATGTATTCTAACCCAGCCTTTTGGTTAGGATTTGGATACTACACAAGAAAAAATTAAATTCAAACAAAAAGGTAAATTGTTATACTGTCGAAAGCCACTCGAGGTCTCTCGGCGGAAGACGAGGGATTCCCCTGCCTCCTCTCGTTTTTAACATAAGTATCTGTATTTAACTAAAGATAAAATTCAAACAACAAGAAATGGTCAAATCTTGTAATTTTGTCTATATTTTTTAATTAAATCTTTATTTATTTTATTGCATATACATTCATACGGAATACAATTAAAAATCCTTTGTTTATATACGCTCAGAATCACAAAAATATTTTTAAAAAATTTCAACAGGCATATTAACCTGCATAAAAAGTGGCAGAAATAAATAAACTGTAATATAACGGTTTATTTCTGTACCACAAAAACAGAAAACAGCTGACTAAGTCGACAATGCGCATGAAATTCCGAACCGAACTTTTAGTTTCAACAAAAATCCCAGGACTGTTAATCAGGTTACGAACCGGTAACGAATTGATTCCATTGTAACCCGCGAACACAGAACTGTTACTAAAAATTTAGGATTTTACTAACCGCGAACGCTGCTTTTTCACTTCGCGTGCGAATAGTCCCAGAACCGGTACAGAATCAAACCCGCGAACAAAGCTAATATTGATATTTTTGTACTAGAAACGAAAATCCAAACTCCTTCAAAAGTTATTCGACGTTCAAGTTGAATCCAAAAGTAAATTTAACGTCGAAAAACTTTTAAAAGAGTAAATTTATTGAAAAATGTTAAGATATTTTTTTTGTAGCGCATCAAATTTTCTTTCTGTACCTATACCACAACTGATCAAAATCGGCGTTACTTCCACTTTCAAGTGTTTCGAGATAATTACCCTAATTTTAATTGCAGGTTTTATTTAAAGAAAAAGCTCTGGTTCTATTCAACATTTAAAATAATATTTCTTAACTGAAAACTTACCAGTTTTATTTCCATTTTGGCCTCCCGACTTCCTAGGCGTTTCACACGCCGCGCACTTCGTCTTATCAGCCTGGTTCCTAATCATACACACCGTACACTCCCAAGTACCCTCTTTCGGCTTAAACTTCTCCATCAGAGACGCACTACTCGTATCTTTGTTTTCGCCACCAGTACCAAACATACTCGACGAATTCTCCCCATTATTTTTCTTGGTTTTCTTACCACCATCCACCGGCTTATTTTCTTGATTATCCAGCTCGGCGTGTATACTCCTTCGCTTTTTCACCAGAGGCTCGCTGAATTTAAAGTTATTTAGGGCCTTCAGCGGCTTCAAGTATTCGGCAAGCACTAGCGGAGCTGAAAATTTAAACTCCATTTGATCTTCACTTGAAGACTTTGAAGTTTCCTTTAATTTCGTGTCAATCACACTTTCAACTGGTTTAGTCATTGTGAAAGTTGGTTCTATAGGTTTGCTAACCAGTGGACTTGGTTTGGTTTGATTAGTAAAGATGTTTGAGGTACTGGAGGTTGTCAAAGGCTTCTCTGAAGGCGGAGGAACAACAATATTGAATTTCGGAAGTTCCTTGATAGGTAAAGAAACGGGATTTAGCTTCACTTCAGGAACTACTTCATCGACTTGCGCCCGCTTTCTAACAGATGTTATCTTTGTCTTCATTTTCCCTGTATGTCTATCACTTTCTTTCTGCACAGGTATTTCATAGGTTGTCTTATTCAAAACGCTCTTAGATTTTGTTGCGATCTGTCGTACTGCCTCGGTACTATCTTGCAAACGTGTCTTTTGTTGATCTATCTTCATTTTCAGCAAGTCAGTCACAGAGGGAACTTGTAGCTCCTTATTGGAAGTGTGCCTGGGCCCCCGAACAGAGTAAGGATTAGCTCCTATATACGGAGTAAGAGGACCATCGCTTCTAAACCTCTTAGAAGCCACTGGTATCTTCTTAGCATCACTTATAGGGGAGCTATACTGCTCCAACGTATCCAGAATCCTTCTGGCAGTCTTCCCAAGTTGCATATCTCCCTTTTCAATACTTGAATTTACAGGTTTAATGCTGACACTTTGCCTGAGCACTTTTCGCATATCTTGAGGCGCTCTTTTGGAATTTCGTCCGTAAGCTGCAGCGCCTCCGTATACAGTGTGTCCATTGTAGAAAGGAGATTTAAGTATTCGTTTAGTTAACAAAGTTCGGTCTACGAAACTTGACGATCCAAACGAAGAAGGGTTAAACGAAGGTGTTCGAGAACTCAAACTCGAGTTTCTGTTGGGGCTCAATGAGCGTTCTGACAGAAATGTATGTCCTGTACCTAGGAAGAAGATAATTTAAAATAAAGAGTTATAATGAAAGTTTCACATATTTTCTTTTATTTAGTATCACAATTTTAATGCGTCTTAGCGCCGTAGTGCCGTAGTAATACTTTTCCGGACATGGGTCCCTATACTCAAATGTTTTGCCCTGAATAACCCCTAGAAGTTTGATCCCATAGTTCTGAAACACCCTGTATATTGTTGATACGGATATTCGTTATTTTAAACTGATTTCAGAAGGAGAAGGTTCTCAATTATTATGTATGTTTTTTTGTGTGTTATGTTATGCGATTTCTCTGGCGTTTGTGGACTTGAAAGAGTACACTTCTGCGGTGGTCCCATAAAAAACCAAGTCAGGATCGCGAGAGACAATGGTACTAAACCTATTTTTCTTCTCTCTGCCGTGGATTGTTCGTGCGGCAAAGCTGCCTATAGTGTGATATATGCTCAGATAATAATGAAAAAAGAAGAGATCAGGGGGCATTCAGAATCGACAACCTTGGGGTAAAATTCACCCTTTTCACCGAACTAAAAGAGGTACTAGTAGTGTTTATTAAGTATATATGTTTACCGATTTAATAATAATAATAATAATAATCATCAAAAAAGCGAAAAATAAACAGTTAAAAAAAAACAGTTAAAAAAACAGTTAAAAATAATAAACAGTTTAAAAAAACTTACTTGAATTCTGAAACAGAGACCTGGCCTTCCTGGGACTGTTCTCCATCGGCGACGTCTGCTTGGAACTCTCCTGACTCACGATCTCCTTACTACCTATCCTCCCTGAAGAATACCCGCTAGATTCCTCACTATCCGACAATAATTTACGCGTCTGATATCCACTTGGGCCCGCTATAGGCTCTGGGAAGTGTTTGTAAATGGGTTTTTTCATGTTATTTACTGTAAATATGGGACTGAGAGTTTCACTGACGTTTAAACTTAGAGTCTCTCTAGTGGAAGGTAATTTCGTTCGTTTTGCAGGAGGCTGGAATTCGTGGAAATCTTCTTCTTCATCTGAGTCATCTTGGCGTCTTCTTACTGAGGCGGTGGGGGTGTCATTCTGCTTTCTGAACCATTTCGACAACGGGGTGTTACTGATGATTTCTGTGACGTTTTTCTTGAGTTTACCAACCAGCGACTGGGGAGAAAAGAATAAGACTAAATCACAGCCCTTATAAAACAAATTACATAGAATAACTAGGGCTGTATTAACCGTTTGACGCCCTAGGCTAGAATTTCCGAATTTTCCACCAAGAAAATTTTTGAAGAGCAAAAAAAAAAACAGCTCCTTTCCTCCGTAGTGCCTATTTTGAGGGCCAGGCGCCATCTTTTGCGCCTTATTCACAGAGAAATTAGTCACCAAAATCCCCACTCACCCTAAACTTTTTAAAAACTCCCTGTCTGGCGCCTATTACTCCCCTGTCTGGCGCATATTACTCCCCTGTCTAGCGCCTATTACTCCCCTGTCTGGCGCCTATTACTACCCTGTCTGGCGCCTATTACTCCCCTGTCTAGCGCCTATTACTCCCCTGTCTGACGCCTATTACTCCCCTGTCTGCCGCCTATTTTTCATGGCGCCCCAGGCTGTAGCCTAGTCAGCCTAACGGATAATACGGTCCTGAGAATAACTACTTCCTACCTAACCTTATTAAATAAAACAGCAACATCATGCATGCACTGATGTTTAGTAACTTATTTTTTTTAACAAGTGACAATTAAACCATTGGCAACATTGTCAAGATGATATTTTCAAACATGACCGACTTATTTAAGGGGTTATATCCACTTGCGATTTTGAAAAAAATCGATTCTTCAAGTATATTTCGAGTGCACATGTATTCAAGTGTATTTTTTGAAAATTTGAAATTAATCCATCTAATATTTTCGAAAAGGTGCGTATATGTATTGGTAAAAAATTTTCAACCAACTGTAGAGGTTTCTTAAAGCTTTTATCACGTTTTTCTCAAAAATGTGTTTTCAAAGACGTTGACCACAATTTTTTGAAAACTACTGAACCCATCACTCTCAAATTTTAACACAAGCTTCTTAGATATAATTTAGAGCAATTAATTGAAGGTTTGTCTCTTGCGATAAAAATTTTTTTAGTAAATAATTAAGGGCCTCAATTTAGGGTCCAAAATCGATTTTTGCATTTGAGAAAACGCCATTTTGTCAAAAAAAAGTGTTTTGTTTATTCCTTTGATTAATTTATAGAGTATACATTTCCGAAACTAGATACGCTTGGTTTTTCATTTTAGGTGATCCAGTCCAGAGATATAGTGGTCACCGCAGACCGTCTTTTTTTAGAGGAGCACCCAAAACCTGACCAAATAACTTACATAAAATATAAGAAATACAATAAATTCTTAATAACAACTTTACCATCCAGATCTGAAAACAATTATAATAATTTAAAAAAAAAACACTTATATGTTTTTTACACTCGACCAGGTCTGTCCTTATCACTATAAAATTTGTTTAGTGAATAAACGGCTTTTCTTGTTAAATATTTCATTACGATATCTTTGGCATTGGCCTGAGGTAGATTTCAAATACTCCCTGGAAAACTATCGTAAACTTTTATAATTGCATAATGTACGTTTTTCTGTATGTAGCTAAAATTACATTTATTAGCCACTAAGTCTGATTTATACCTAGTCAAGTACATATGTTTATTGCCTGAATCCCTAAACATATCCTTATTATGATCCCAAACTAAATTAGCAGTGGTCAGTTTTACTAGAAATCCAAGGATATACAGGGTAAGCCAAAAATCTAAAAACTGTTTAAGAGTAAAGTATACCCACATTTTTGAAAAAGTAACAAAATGGTAAAAGAAAAGTCCCTTGGAATTAAAAGTTATGCCTAAATACTCATTCATAGCCTCATACTCAGATTATGATTTTTTTGTTTTGAAAATATTGATTACTCCAGTATCATACATAGTTTTGTCGACTTTTAAACTATTTTAAAAGTTCAACAACCAAGCTCGGCTTTATTCAAAAATTATCTTGCACCATATTATAAGCCCAGCTTAGGATCTACTAAGCTTGGCTTTACGTAAGCCATCAAATTGGCTGGCTTATTATTTTTAAGTGGAGTTTTCCAACCTTCTTTGTATTTGTCATCATTTATTTTGTGCAATTTTGTGCCAAAAATGTCTCTTTACATTACCAATAAATAAATTTAGAAAATGAATACCTATATTAAAAATAAAAAAAAATAGATTTTATTATATTGAAGGTGATATTAAACGAAACTTTAGCTTCGAAGTAGTTCCTTTGAAGAATTAAATCAACTAACAAATAAGAAACACCCTGTATACTACAAAATACTAAAAAGTAAGCTTAAGCTAAATCACTTATTAAGCTGACTTATATTCCAATGTATATTATGTTTAAAATACTCTATTGTAAACATTTAATAAAATATGCTTAGGAAAGTAAAGTGATTTATTTTACCTAATTTTTAAATATAAACGATACGATCAAAAAACGTTAAAAAGCAAGGCATTTTTCAGCTACACATTTAAGCAATAATGTCAAAAGGTTGTCAAAAAGACCACCGTCTTGCGACACCGTTCCCATCAAGGTTATGGTATTTAGGTTATTGCATTATTGTTTTTATTGTACTTTGATGTAAATAAAGGTGTTTTAAAGCATAAAAACCTGCGATAAAACATCTTTTAAAGGTTTAAAGTACGATAAAGGCATAGTTATAAATAGCAATGAGAACGCGCCAATGCCAAAACGCAAAACCCGCTTACCTGCTCGTTGTCGTTTTCCCGGGACGTCTGACAATCACTATCACTTAAGTCTTTATCCATTTTTGCACTTAATTAACACTTATATCGCGAAAAATTGCGGAAATTGTCTTAAAAAATTATTTAACATCTTTTTGGCGAGACACTTTCACCACACGAGGATCAAAGATGGCGATCCTTCAACGGTTTAGTTCAAATTTAACCTCAAAGATGGAGTGCCGCCAAAGTAAATCAATGAGAGTTTTTGGCTTTAAGAACTTCAAAATGCCTTCTCTTTTTAATTAATTTTAAAGACATACACAATATTTTAATAAGGATACATTTAAAATACTCCTATAATAAACAGTAACAATAGATTCATAAATATTAGTTTAAAAAATGTAGGTATGCAACACACAATACTTAGACAAAAATTATCGTTTTCGTAGGTAGGCAAACCATTAAATTCGAAAGCATTTCTCATTGCCTAACCTGAAGAGCATTTTTTAAAAAACTGCGGTTTTGGGATTTGGCCCATTTCTCTGGATTTGGCGCGTTCATCTGCCGCTATGACTAAAGCATTTTTTAACGTTCCGAAATCCGAAAACATAATTTTCTTTTAAGAACAGTTTAAAAAAATATGGTCGTTTAGTGTTATCCCTTTAATATTGCCGCTTATAAAGTTTACTTGCTGAAAACATACCTTATAAGTTGTGAAAGCTTCATTTTGATAATATCTAATATATCTTTGTTCCATAATAACTAAATTTTAAATAGAAAAAGGCACAACAAAAATGCGAAACACATTTTTAGTTCTCAATAAACTGGCCGTAGATGGAGGGTTAAAACTGACATATTATTTGAACTTTGCCATGTTTTTTTTAAGAAAAATCGAAGTGATCCATGTATAGCTTGAAGAAAAAACACGTTTTTTTTTATAAAGAGCTGTGGGGCTAACCAGAACTAACCGAAACTTAACCAGAACTAAGCCTTTTTATATTTTCTTTGTTGTGGGGTTATTATCTCCACTTTTGTGGTTTTAGCATCAGGTTTCTAAATACGTAAATGTTATAAACGATGAATCTTTTTAAAAATCATACGTGGTGACGTCGGCTTAAGGAGATATTAGTAGATGAAAATCGCGAAGACAAACACAAGTTTTGACAGAAATCGTTACACCTACATTTTCATGGAAATTTTTCCTTACTTTTTGAACGATGTGATTAGTCCCACGACTTTCAAGAATGCAGTCGAATCGAATAATTCGAATTTTAAGAGAACCGCACCCAAAATTCAAGTGATGTGATCATTCTCACGACTTGAGAATAGTGGTCCAGAGCATTTCTGGATTACAGTGATTTTGTTATTTGGCTCTGCTACAGAGGCAGTTGGCCAGCTCTGCCCTTTCCAGTCTTATTGCTTTCCAGGGCTTTGTAGGTGAAAGCTCTGGATAATCAAGCCTGTGCTCCCAGAGATTCGAAAACTTTTTTATAAAATGTAGCTATTAAAATAAACAAATCGATGCAATGCATAAATTGTCAGCTGTCAATCCAAGATCTGCTACTGGTGTTGCGTATAACCTTTACTGTCAAAACTGACACTTCCCGCGGCACGCTCATCCATTTTTTGCCATTTGGGAAATACCTCGTGTTCAATACCAAACAAAAAAGCCATCAGCATATAGGAATCTTCGCTCACAGCGCTTAGCTCCAGAAGAAAGATGTTTTCAATTTAGCGTTGGTTTCCTATCTTCCTCGGGGAACCAACACCTCTTCAACATCCACCATGCACGCCACCGCGTGAGAGCCCAACAAGAACTCCCTTCGGACATGTTAACTCGACCGAGGACGAACGAAAACAGGTCCAGAGCATTTAAACGTGCTTTAATACATTAGAGTCCTCAAATAAACATAGATAGTCCCTTATTTTACCGGATATATCCAGAGTGTAAACAATATAGAGAGGGTTGGCTCCATTTTGCTCTGCTTTTTGTTAAGTCTTGAGAGGGGGTGATCAAAGTGTATACGACGGTTATAATACTTTCTAAATAGATTAGAAATTAGACTAGCTTATCAATAAAATATTAAAAGTAGTTTTTCATGCTGTTTTCACATCCGATTCAGCCGAACGGAAAGGTTGCCTCTTGTAAGTGGAAGCCCGAAGTTATTATACAATGAACCTCTGTTTTAAGATTTCGACATAAATAACAATATAATGTAGTTACTATATTAAATCATACGTGGCGCTAGCATTGACAATTTTTGAGGTTAGATGTTTTGCCCCAGGTTTCTGGGTTTTGCTCTGTTTTGGTTTTTGATTGGTTTGTATTGCTTGGTTTATTGTGTAATTTAATATACAATTCTTGTATATTTTAACTACAAAAATGACTCGACACGCGAGAAATTGTACTGCAGGTGCTGTATACACCTACCATGAAAAGAAAAAAGATGCCCAGGCTTCTGGCTATGGCACAAACTCTCAACGATTAGGAAAGGACTCAGTCAAAAACTTTGATTGCTGTTCCTTGTCCTTACAACCATGTAGGAACCCTGTAATAACGTAAGTTGTTAAGTTTATTGTAATAACTTTTTAAAATTTAATACTAACCCCAGAGTACTATGTAGTTGACCCAATTTTGATTTGACGAAGAAGAATGTATTTGATTACATATATTAAAGACCCCATGATTTTTTTAGCAAAGATGGTTATCTCTTTGATAAAGAAGTAATTCTGGAATATATCATAGCTAAGAAAAACGAGTACAGCAGAAAACTAAAAGAGTATGAGAGATTAAAAAAGAAGGAAGATGAAGAACTTGCTAGTAAACGAGCTAGTGAGGTCGAAAAAAAGTTCAGACCTTTTTAAAGAACGAAAACAATATTGTTAGCAAGCCCATTGATGGATTTAAGTCTGGTAAGTATTGTTAATTTAAGTAATTTTCTTCAAAAGACAATATAATATAAATAAGCCATTGTACACATGTAAAAATGTTTGTTTCTTTTAGAACCAAGCACTTCTTCAATCTCAAATATGGCAAATGGTAAAGATAAACAGCTCCCCAGCTTTTGGGTTCCTGGGCAGACACCACAGGCAGAGATATCAAAGTTGGAAAAACCTGTATGTGGTTAATTATTATAAAACTTACCTTAGAATTCATGAAATCAACATTAAAGTATATTTTTCTCTAGGATGGCACAATTTATTGTCCAGTATCTGGTAAACCATTAAAAGTAAAGGATCTGGTCAATGTTAAATTTACTCCAGTAAAGGAGGATGGCAAAAATCGATTCACACTCAAGAAAACCGGTATATGTGTGCTGTTACACATGACATTTTAAGCAATTCTATACCATGTGCAGTATTAAAACCTACGTAAGTTGTTAATACAATTATCTTTTGATTTTCGAGTTTTCTTGAAAATTTGAGGATTACACAAGGAAAATGCATTCTTTATGAGAGTGTCATGTTTTTAAAGTTAGCACATTTCTCCTTTATTGTTTAATATTTTTATTAACGATGTGGCTGACTGCTTTAAATTCTCTAAATTCTTATTGTATGCCGATGATTTAAAAAAATTTCTTAAGATAAGTAGCGGACAGGATGTTATTAATTTACAGGCGGACTTGGATAGGTTTTATGATTGGTATACAAGAAACCGAATGATTCTAAAAATAAAAAAATGCACATCAATCCAGTTTAGTAGATCTTTAAACGTACAAAGAAATATTTACAGAATTGATTGCGAGCCTTTAAGCCACGTAAATACTATTAAAGATTTGGGGGTGTTCCTTGTTCATAAAACATTTTCTTCCCATATTGAATATTGCAAGAATAGAGCCCTTAGAGTTTTAGGGTTTATTAAAAGAAATACCAAAAATTTTAAAAGTGTAAATTCAATAAAACTATTGTATACTTCTGTTAGTGAGACCCCTTTTGGAAAATTGTTCTGTTGTTTGGAATCCATATTATGAGAAATATGTTAAAATGTTAAATTCTGTTCAGAGAAAGTTTTTAAGATACATTGCCTTTAAATTGCATATTCCTCAGGAAACAATAAATTTTGAAGATCTTGAAAAAGCTATTAATATACAAAGTTTGAAAGTTAGACGTGAAAATGCAGATGTATTGTTTCTTTTTAAACTAATTCATGGGAATGTGCAATGTAGTGAACTGCTCTTTTCTATAAATTTTTATGTTTCTTCAAGGACATTAAGGCATTCTGTTACCTTTCAAACAAATTTTCACCAGAGGTTGTATGGGCAATTTTCCCCAATAAATAGATTGATGAAGCTTGCCAATAAATTTGGGGTCGATTTATTTAATCTATCCCTAAATAGGCTTCGAAGGGTTATGAAGTCCAATGTTTTATAGATTAAGGCTTCATGTTGTTTTATTTTCAAAGTTAGATTTTTTTAATGTGTATATTTTGAATTTAATTTTAGATGTTGTTTTCTTGTTTCTTAATCATTAGTAGCTTGTTATTTGTTGTTGTGTGGTTAACTAAAATATAAAATTTTAGTCCTGAATATTTGTTAATTAAAAAAAGCTTAGTACTAGATATATATGTAGATGCTTGTTATTTAAAATTGTAATTGGGCAATGCCCGTTAATGAGTAAATAAATAAATAAATAGTTTTTTTTTTAGTGGTGATGTTGTTACATTGGAGTGTGTGGAGAAGCTTATTAAAAAGGATATGATTCATCCACTTACTAACAAAAAGCTTTTAGAAAAGGATATAATAGTGATGCAGAGGGTAAGTGAGTGACCAAATCCATAATACTTTTGTTTGTTTATAACATATTTTGTACAGTGGTTTTTAAAAATGAAATCTGGCTTAGTTTTGAGGAAAATTAAAATATGTAAGTTTTAAAATATTTTATTGGTTTAATTTGTTTTTACTGTACATGATGATAAAAATACAAAATACATATGTATAAGTTTTTATTTATTTTCAGGGTGGTACTGGCTATGCTTTGACCAATGAAAAGTTAAGTGCTAAAGCTGAAAGGCCGGCATTGCAAGCATAGTATCGTTTTTAACATTCTGTATTTAATATATATATTTAGAGTAATTTTTAAGTTTTGTAAATATTTACGTATTTTATGTTTAAAATATTGAGCTGCTATTAAGGCAGTTCTATAGAAATTCCAAAAATAAACATATGTTTACTAAAAAAAAAATTCCATTGATTTTTATTTTTTGACATACAGGGTGGCCCACCATATTCAACACGGTCTGTAGCTGGATAACCATGGGATTTTTAAAAAAGTAAATACTGGAACATATACAGGTCGGATAAAACCACAGTATAAAATTATTTTAGACTATACAGGGTGTCTCAAAAAAGTGTGACGTATCAAAGTTATATTTTTTTAAATGGAACACTTTATATTTCATGACGGTTTTAGATTCTACTTTAAAAATAACTCAAGTTTGTTTATAGTACTAAGTGTCTAATTGTATTCGTTTTTGTGATATTTGTTTTTTGAAAATGCAGAGGTAAAATTAAATTGATTTTACTTTAACACTTTAAACTTTATAATGTGTAACAAGATTAGAAAAAGTCTGCCATATCATACGTAGGTCAAATCGAGATCAAATATTGTACAGGGTGATCAAAAAATAATTTCAATTTTTCAGAAAATCAAATAGCCATATCTCTCTTATTTTAAATGGAACACCCTGTATTTTTTTACGTCACATGATGACAAATAAAATACTTTTTCAAATGGTGTATAGGTTACCTATACCTATCTTTTGTGCTTTTTAGTAAAATCTGCTTTTACAAATTTTTGGTCCAAATGTTTATTTAAATTAAAGTTGGCTGTAACATAGCAGCCATTAATATTTTTCTTGAGAAAATAACAACGACCATTTATTGATTACTAGTGTTTTAGTCAGTTTAAAAGATATTTTAATGATTTTAAATAAAAACCCTTCTTCTACAACAACAAGATGATATAATACTGGTTAGTTCTGGTATGTATAATCTATGATCTCGATATGACCTACGTATGACAAGGCAGACTTCTCCTAATCTTGTAACAAATTTTAAAGTTTAAGAAGTTTATATTGTTAAAATAAAATTAATTTAATTGCACCCTGCATTTTGAAAAAAATCAAATATCCCAAAAACGAATAAAATTAGACACTTGGTACTATTAACAAACTTAAATTATTTTTTTATGTAAAATCTAAAATCGTCATAAAATATAGGGTGTTCCATTTAAAAAAATATAACTTTGATACGTCACACTTTTTTGAGACATCCTGTGTAGAGTAAAATAATTTTATACTGTGGCCTTATCCGACCTGTATATGTTTCAGTATTACACCCTGTGCATTGTTTTTTTCAGAAACCCATTAACAAGCGCTATGAAGATCATTCTGCACGATAAGCCACAATCACAAAATACGGAATTATTCAATTTTTAAATTAAAAAAATATGTTAAATCAACTATTAACAAACTTGAATACTTTTTTGAGTTAATAAGCTCCAAGGATAATACCAAAGAATATGATAGCTATCATTTCAAATGACTGAATTACGAACGATTTATTTCCACGCGCTTATATGGACAGCTTCGAAGTCTATATAAGCGGGTTTATAAGAGAGGGCTTTCGATTTCTGTAATTCAATTGCGGTAGCTACTATGTTCTTTGATAATACTTAAAAAGAAATTATTATTATATTAATAACTAAATAAAATAGGCAAGAAAACTGTATTTCTAAATTAAATCTTCTCAGGATTGTTTTGCTGGGTGTCATTACACACATATTTTTTTATTTTATTACTTTTCTAACAAATAAAACAAACTGTTTCAATTAAATAGTCTTTAATATTTATTCTTAAAAAATAAATCGGCTTTATTATTGAACTGTTGGTATCAAAACTGGCCTGTTGCCAAAAGAAACAACATTTAACCTAGGTCAACAACAAAAATTATTCATTAGTTAACAAAAAGATGTATTTATTTTAAAAACTGTTGATGGTCTAAATAACTTCATTTAAATCTGCAGAAATGTAGAGTTAAATGCTGCATATTTCTTTATTTAAATATTAGCTAATTATTATAAATTTAGTTAAAATAGACCATCAGTATTTTTAGACAAGATATAGCCCTTCCTCTCCTTTGTTCACATATAGGGTGTTTCCTATTTATGACACGAAACTTAAGGGAGTGATTTTTACTTTCTAGAGGAAATTAAAGTTGGTTAAATTTTTTTCTCCAAAACATAACTAGATACAAAGAAAATTCAAGAGACTAAAAAGTTGCATTTTGATTGCCTAATCGAAAAATTTAATAAATGTACCTAATTTCATCTAATTTTTTTTAGTTTTTAAAATATTGAAAAAACACCTACTTTTTTAAAAATCTTTAACGCCCTGTATCTCAGAAATGAACAAAGTCCAAACATACATATGTATACAGTTTGTCCAAAAATTTAAATGTTTTAGAAAGTTGTGTATGGCCACTGCTTTTTATTCCTAAAAAAAACAAGATTCACGTTGAAAAATTTGTTTTATTTTGTATAGGGGCTTCAAAAAATACAAAAATGTGAAAAAAAAGCCTTTATTTTTAATAATTCATCAAAATATTAATAAAAGGTTTTTAGAATTGAATAAGGATCCCGTATCTGAAATTTCACATAAAATAAACAAAATATTTTGCGGAATCATATTTTTTTACTCATGTTTTACACCTTTTTACATAATTTACCTGGTTTTAATAAGCAACCTATTTAATGTCAAAGTTTTTAAATATATTTAAATACAAAATGTAAAAATTAAGTAAAAAAGGTGTTAAACAAATAAATAAAAATATGACACAAAAAAGGTGTTTTTTTAATGTAAAATTTCAGATAGGGAATTCTTATTAAATTCTAAAACACTTTTTATTTGACATTTTGCTGAATTATTAAAAATAAACAGATTTTTCTCTGGGTCTCTTTTCATATTCTTGTAGTTTTTTAAGCCCCTGTACAAAACAAAGCAAATTTATCAATGTAAATTTTATTATTTTAAGAAGCAAAAATAGTTGCCATTCACGACTTTTTTGAACATTTAAATTTTTAGTTCATTTGTCCTATTGTAAAGTCCATCCGTAGGCACACTGTATATGGAAACTTTTTTAAATAAAAAAACTTAAGACATCGCCCCCTTAAGTTTCGTCCCTTAGTTTGGAAACACCCGTATATTATGTAATTTGAGAGTGCCAAAATATATTGATTATGAACCTGCCCAATTTTGACAGGTAGTGACTTTTTCAATGTTTATAATAGGGACATTTTGAATAACTTTAGCCAAAACAAGTGAATACAGATTCTCTCCATTGGTGAATTGCTTTTGTCGCCATAGTTACTGACTTGTTTTATGCGTTTTAGAAGTTTGTGAAGAGGATGAGTATATTTGTCTTTTTAAGTATACACAATATAATACATACTTATAGGAATTCAAAAATTAACAATATTTTTTTCACTAAAGTAAATCTAGAGATCGAAAGCTTTAAAACTGACATTTATAAGTAAAACAGGGTTTAACCGTGGATTCTAGAAGTAAATTTAGTAAAACTTTTTTTTGTTTTTTTGGTGACTAATACTTATAAAGAATAACATTTTTAAAGCTCTCAGTCAAAAATTAAGCTACACAATATCTTTCTGTACACTAATATTTTGTCACTTCCTAAGAGAGTAGGTAAATATTGCACTTTTTTATTGATTTACAAGTTGTTTTGAACCAAAACAAATCTTAAGACTTCGTGAAACTAAATATATCTTCTCTTTAATAAAGAATAAATCAAAAGTCAAAAGTTTAAAGCCATTATTATCCATTGTGTAAAAACGTCTTTTTCATGCTTCATCTTCAGCAGTGGCGTGGCAAACAAAAGGCTCTTGTTACGTCACTGATTTTTGAATAAACTGCATTTTGAATTTTGATTTATTTTTGAATTAGGTAAAAACTAACAATTTAGTAAAGATATATTAAGCATACACTTCCTTACTCTTACCATGGTTCGTTTATGCCAGTTAGTGAAAAATTTTGGGTAAGAGCTTAAAAATTATAATAGTATTTATATTAAATATGGAATTTTGTTTCAATATTTCAATGTTTTGCAAAGATTACTAATACTTACGTCCTTGTATAACAGCCTAAAGCATTTTTTTGGAGAAGCACAGAGACACAGTGAGCCAAGGAAAACATACAAATGATCTAAACATTTGGTAAAAAATTAATTTTAAGTTTTCAAATAAATCCATTAGTTGAAAAATATACTGGGTTTTCCATATAAAATAAGAAAGTTGGCCTAAATTAAAAAATCATCATTCTGTTTTGATCTCATGAAATGTCACAACAAAATCGTTTTTAGAAAATTAGCGTACTTTTGATTTTAAAATTTTGATTTGACTCACAGTGTATTTTTTTTTTTTGTAAGTGATCACTTTAATCTATTTTTCGTTTAATCTTAAACTTGGCCGCGTTTTATTTAAATTTTAACGAAAATCGAAAACAAGTGTCTTCTCTTAACAAATAAAGAGCAAAGAAAATAGTTTCTAAAAGCACCCAAAATCCATGATCGAATCTCAGCTATTCGGTTGATTTTGATATTGAATTTGTTGGCCATTACTGAATTCTATGCCTACATAATCAGGGACTTCCATCGGGGGTTGAGCGTTTTCTTGTTGTATCTAAAAATATAATTTTTAGCATATTAATTTAATAAATTCTTTTAATAATGTAAAACTGTGAGTATGCTTAATAAATTATTAAATAACATATTATGGCTCCGGCCGTTGTATGAGAATTTCTCCGGCCTTTACCCTTAGTAGCGTTATTCCTTGGCCATTAAAAATCATACTCAGTGTTTTCAGGTTTGAAAAATGGACCGGTTTTTTTAAAACAGTATAATAATCTTCACCATACATAGTCCTCAAAGAACAACTAAAATAACTACTTTCTACCTAACCCTATAAGATAAAACGGCAGATTATTCATACAATAATATTTATCGTTATTTTTTAACTAGTCACAAACTTTTCTTTAAAGGTGGTAAACAATGTTATGTTTTCAATAATACTACTTTCTTGGACTTTTATTGTCTTCATTTTTAACTGATACACGACTGTTTCGGATGGTATCTATCTCCAATCATCACTTGAAAACGGTTGGAGATAGATACCATCCGAAACGTCGTATATAGTTAAAAAGAAAGACAATGGAAGTCCAAGAAAGTAATATTATTAGTCACAAACTAGTGGCAACATTGTCACGAAGATATTTTCTAATATGGCCGACTATTTTACCTTGCTTGTGGTCAAAGTCGGTCTATATAGGGTCGCGACATTCGGCCATATTGCTTTGACGTGTTATGACGTCACATCTCCCATTTTTCGGCCATGTTGTTCTGTGCCGGAGATATACAGTTTATTGTATTAGTAGAAGAACCGTTTACACAACAGTTTTTAAATATTATTATGTTGTAAATTCTTTTACTTTAAATAAAAGATATTTTGAATTACATCTTTCAACAAATATCACTTTCAAAACAATGCAAAATGAAATGCGCAAATTCTGGACGCCACTGGATTGATCATCATCTTTGATTTTACCCAGTTTTGCCAACTTTTCTCCGTGGAGTGCCCTTCCTTGCGTCCCCGACCTCAAACCGCCTAAAAGTTGAGGATATGTCGCAACCTTATAAATATAAACTAACCTTGGCTTGTGGTATGTTTTGTTTTTCTTAGATTTTGTTTAAATTTTTCTGCGTTTTTGTGGCTTATTGACAATAAAAATCTCTAAATATTAAACATGTCCTGATGTTTTGTGCCTAGTTGCTTCAATAACGAAGATGTTACCAACATCTCGAAATATAAGTCAGTAAATATTAGTGTATACATAAACAGCCATTTTTAAAAAGCAGTTCTAGTTATTTTATTATTTTATTTTTTCTTTATCTTTTTGACATCCCACGAAGGCCTATGTCTAAATACTAGAGTACCATGGGTGTCGGGTTATTAGATGTTTAACCCATCGTTCCCCCTGTTTCGTCAACGTTGAATTTGCTTTTCACAGCACTTTTAGACAAGGCGGTAGTGCCACCACAGTCGTTATTTTTGAATAACTACTACCTAAATATGTCTCCCCGCTGGGAATCAAACCGGCGACTTTTGGCTTCAAAGATTAAAGGTCTGCTGCGCCACGAGGGAGACAGTTATGATGATATTGGCCTACCACATACCTTATACCAATAATTACAACCAAAATTTTTAGATTTTTTAAAATTTTTGCAATTTTAATATGTATTGTGATTAAACCATTACTAACCTCTATATTATCTGAATCGTATTTGATTCCTCTCTTAAATCGTCCATATAACGAAGAGTAAGGCAAGTTATAGTGGATGGCGGCTTGATTAATAGACATATGACCTAACCTAAAAAAGGACGCAACAAATTTAGTTTTAATTTTTAGGTTCTTTGGCACATAATTCTTGTAGCAAATTCATGTGAGTTTATACAGGGGTTTCACAACTTATCTGACCAACTTTAAGGGCTAATTCTAATACAATAAAAAATATTAAAAAAACTTCATATGAACATATGTCCTAAACATCTTAGTTTTCGAACTACAGAGCGTTAAAAAAAATAAAAATGTATTATTTTTTTATAATAACTTTATACCAATTTGAATATTTTTAAAAATTTGGGGGACCCCTCCTATGCACCAAGAGGCATGTTTTGGCATACAAGAAAAAATAATTTTTACCAGTGTCATTCATAAGGGGTTAAAGGCAAATTATTTTTTAAGAAAAAAATGGTACGCCACTGCGTTTATCTAAAATAAAAATATTTTTAAAATTTCCATTTAGTTTGTCACAAATTTGATCTCTAGACATTTCTTCAATTCTTCATTCTTTTCAACTTTATAGAAATTGAATAATTGTATTATTGTATTATTTTCCCAAATGACAATAAAACCATACTGCCAATCTTTACGACTGATTAATGTTTAAATTGGATATGTCTGTAGGCAAAAGTCTATGCATCTTGTTATACCAATTGTCTGTAATACTGTCTATACAACCTGTCGTACAACAAGTTGCTTAGTCTGTGGGCCGTTTAGTGTATAAATTACACCGAAAAATAAAAAAGTTTGATGTGCACCGTACCCGACCTATTTACGGGTATGTTTTTCGACCCTCTGAATCCAAATTTCAAGTCTGTTTAGACTGTACACCTCCCAATTTCGGGTAAATTGCAAAAAACGTAAAAAATTGTGCAAATTATTTTTTCATCAGCGGGTCAAAAAATAACCTGTAGACAGGTCACGTCCGCTCTACAAAAACTTTTTTTTGTGCACCGGCCCATATATAAAAAAGTTTTCTGTACACCGGTGGCGACCTAGCTAGGGGCATGTTGTTGACCCGCTGAATCCGAATTTCAAATTAGTTTAGGCCGTACATCTTCCAATTTTGAGTAAATTGAAAAAAACCGTAAGAAATAGCGAAAATTTTCATGTGTACGGCCTAAACTGACTTGAAATTGGTATTCAGAGGGTCGAAAAACAACCCGTAGATAGGTCGCGTCTGGATTTTTTCCAGTGTGCCGGTGTTATAAAGTAAAAGGCTTTACCTTACAGCATCCAAAGCTTCTCCCATAGCATCTTCAGACCACGGCGTCGGATTCGACCGAGATAGCTCTATGCCCTCTCTCTTACACCTTCCGTAAAGCGTGCCTGTTGGAATACCGAATTCCGTTGAAGCTTTTGGACGGACGTTTGGCCTTTAAAATAAAATAAATTTATAAAATTAAACATATCAATCACCCTGTATATAGACTGTGATGTATTACCTGTTCTTATCGACTCTAAGGCCTTCTCTAAATCTTCGGGAGTCCACGTGGTTGGTGCTGCGTTAAAGGGCGCGGCCAGTCTTATTCCTTCTCTTCTCGCTATTTTGTACAGGGTGCTGCTTGGAATACCTAGATATGTATATACAGAGTTACCTACAAGGTTGTAGTCCAAAAATAAACTTATATAATATGTTTATTTGATGCCTAAAATGCTACTGCATCAAGCACGAGGTTAGTTCTTTAAGTAATCTTTACACGTAGTCTAACGTTCCTATTTTCTAATGACAGAGTATGCGAAACGTAAGATGTTAATAAAAATACTAAAAAAGTGCGTGGCAATTTTGGGCGCTCAACGTGCTGCTGCAAGCGTTCGACAATTACAAAAATCGTATTCTTTCGTGGTGCTATTTTAATTACATCTACACTACATATTGACGATATTATGAATAAGAACTTCAAGTTTATTTTTTGTTCTTAGGTTCAGTAGGGTGTAATTATTTTTCAGTAAATTACAAAATTTAATACAAAAAGATTATTTTTCTTAAAACTTTTCAATATTGGACATTGAATATCTTTTTAATGCTTAGATTTATTTAAAAAGCATAAAAGAGCTTTTTGTAGAGCGATGAATTTTCTACAAAAACTTTCTAAAGTTTTGCTGTATGATTAACAAATGGTGAGATATGATTTTTTTGTATGGGACTGAGAAAAGGATGCAACACTGTGAGGCGGATCTTTCTATTAAAATTAAGAGCTCATCCGTTGCCGATCATTCTATGGAGGTGTCTAGGGAGTAATTTTTCAGTGTCAGAAGTAAATTTTTTGACTCAACCCAAGATTCAGGCATTTCAAAATATATTTTTTATTATTAAAAACTTACCATAAGCCTTACTAGCCTTATTGGCAGATATAGTGCCCGTTCTTAAGGCCTCCAAAGCGTTATTGAGGTTCTCTTCAGTCCACGACTTCGTGGGACCCTCTTTTGGAGTATCTATGCCTAACCTATGTGCTCTTTGCCAGAGTGTCGTGGAGGGAATACCATAACTTGCTGATGCCTGAAAAAAATTGTTCTATTTTTACCCGATAAAATCTTAGGCTGATGAGTTTAGGTAGATTTATTTTATTAGGTAAACTGTTACATACAGAGAACGTTTTTGCAACGTACAATAGCTATCTTTTCTAAACCAAAGCAAATATCAAAAAATACCGTTTCTATAAAATCTAGGGGAATATAAATTGACGTATTTTTCAACACACCTTTATTAACCCCTTAAGCTGCACCCGGTCACTTAAAAATTTTAAATGGCAACACCCCTTATGTGGCACCTCTCTGGAAAGCTTATGAAAAATGCTTTTCATTGGTAATAAAACTTTGTTTTATTACTAACGAAAAGCATTTTTTATAAGCTGGTGCCACATAAGGGTTGTTGCCATTTAAGACATTAAAGTGACTAGGGATACAGTTCAGTTTAAGGGGTTGATAGAGGTGTTTGGAAAATTACGTCATTTATATTCCCAGATTTTATAGAATTGTATGCTTTTATTTTTAGATATTTGCAGTGGTTAAGAAAGTATAGCCATTGTAAGTTTTAAAAACGCAAAGCGTACCTACATACCTTTGTTAGACTCATATTGTGATTCTTCAGTGCGTCGAGCGCCATATCCATATCTTCTTGTGTCCATGTCTTAGGTCCTCCACCACTGTGTCCCCGGCCACTTTGTTGCATATCTCCAGAATGTCCATTTAATTTTCCACTGGATATATCACCATTATCACTGCCATCGCTCATATCTGAAAATGTACATAAAAAACGACTTATAAAATACAGCAGGGTGTTCTCAAAGTGGTTGATTCATTAATTTTCGCAGCTTGTAGAACTCAAAAATAATTTACAAAAATTGTTTATACATTTTTTCTATCTCTAATATAAAGCGAGTTAAAAGTGCTCTAGCCAAATTGACAAAATTTGAAAAACACCTCTGTATCTCCAAAACGAACCAAATTAGCCATGATTTACTTTCACCACTGAATTTGTTTCAAAAATCAAAATTGAGATTGTGTAATCAGATTTGACCTATCGCTTTTAGTTTTTGCTATACCCTGCAAGGTAAACAAAAAGGCACACAGGTGTATATAAACTATTTTTGGTCAATGGTAAATTGAGCTGTTAAAGTAAATGACGTAAATGTTTGTCTGTATGTGTGCGTGTGTGTGTTTTTTATAACTTACCTATTCTATTAGGTATGCCAGTTTGTAGAGGTGGTGTGTAATCTGAGCCCATTATGTTTTGGTGAAGATCACCCAGATCTTCATGTGAACTCATGGAGTGATCTCCACTTAAGTGGGAATCCATTTCTAAAAGGCTGTCTTGGTCAAATGATCGAAGGGTTTCAAATTTGATCTGTAAAAAAGGCTAAGAAATCATGACAGTATCTAGTTTATAGTTTTTACATGGTAAATTAAAGACGCAGTGGCGTAGCTTGGACCAATGTAGATGTGGGCGAAGTCGCACCAGGAAAGCCCAAGTTTTTTCGTTCCCAAGATCTATTCAATAAATCTTAAGTTTTCAAATATGCTTTGACACAATATGCTTTGACAAGACATTAATAATTATGATCGTAAAAAGTATAAATGCGCTCGGTCAGCTACTCCACTGTGCCCTGGCGAATTATGAATGCAAGTGTTTTCAAAGGACACCATATTTAGGAGTTCTAACTTGTATTTAATCATAATAAAAGTGTATACTGCTTGAGCAAGCAGTTTTGGTACATCTGCGAGTAACAGAATAACAAAACGAGCAGTATTAGTCACGCATGTTTACATGCCGGGATTTAGTTAGATTGTCTCTTTTGCTCACATTGCCTATGTGTTATGTTATTTAGCTCAACCTGTATAAATTAAATAACCCCCATATAAGATTTTTGCCGGCGTTGTACATTTAATTTACTGGCATTGCCTACACTCTTTAATGGCAAGGCATTGGCAAAAGGTATCAAAAAGACGCGAAAGTGGGCAATTGGCCGTTATTAGGCCATGTGTTACAGATAATGTGATGGCATCCGTCATAAATAATTTATGACGAAAAAATACGTTTAGGATGATGGCATCCATCATTAATACAGTTATTGGCAAAAAAATGCGTTTAGGATAATGGCATTTATCATTAAATAAGTATTGCAAGTTTTATAAGTTGAATGTCCCAAAAGTTAAATAACATATTTAGAATTTTGTAATCGAAACAAATGAGAAAAAAAGGCAGGAAAACTTTATCAATAAAAAAATTACATAATATAAATTTTTATACCGTAACAATAAACCAAAAAAATAAATAAAAAGTATGTAATAAAATTTAAAAAAAGATAGTAAATCAAAAGAAAACACTTTAAAATAGTAAGTATTTAAGGGACACTTACACTCAATTTTCAGATCCAAAACATAGGGAGAAATATTTTAAAGGAGTTAAATGTCAAAAAAAACTATTAAATATATATAATTTTTTTATTAACACGTCTTTAAAACTTTTAATAAGGCAACTCCCTGATTTCATATAATTTTTTTGGGTAACTACAAATTTAAAGGTTTTAAACAAAATGTTTACAGCTCCTAACAGTCTACTTGAATAACCCGCCTTCTTGACTAGCCATCACCAATTAATTACACAACACACACTAATTAGGTAATGAATACACTTAATTATGTCTACTAAAAACTCTTTTCTTTAAAAAAGAAACTAAAAAGCTAGAAAACCACGTAGAAAACAATTGCACAAAGCGGCCAAACAAAAGCAAGGTTGCCTCATCTGTCAAATTGTCAAATCTTGTATTTCGGCTAAGCGGGAAATTTGAATTTATCACCTTCGGTCGAAATCGTCGAAATTAACCTAGCTAATTTTACCATCATTTTATTTTTATTCTCTCAAAAATACATAATAAACATTTTGTTTGACTTAATTTTTATTTGCATGATTTGTATCAATAAAATGTTAGGAAAAGGCCATTTCCTTTAAATTATGTAAAAAAACATAAAATAATGTTGTTTAGCTGCCATTATAAATAAAACAGATCAAAAAAATTGCTCGAATGTTAGTTAAATACCAATGTTAATAATATGGTTTGAAAAGTATGAATATGCGTTGAAGGTTTGCCTTCAAAATCGAATATTTATTTGCCTGCAACAAAAACGCATGCTTTATTTAATCAGGATTGGTATGCCGCCATTTTTGTATGCTTGCCGGCAATTCGCCTGCATGTAAAATTTATTGGCAATTGAGTGTTTATTTAGGGTTGACTTTTAATGCGTATAAGATGTTGGCATTGTATTGCCACCAATTGCCAATGCTTTCCCATCAATGCCAATATGAAAAATGTACATTGCCGGCAAATAGTGTTTGCTGGGATATTGTGGGGCACCTTGTATTTTTACTTACCTCAGATTCTTTTTTGATTTCCATTGCATATTTGGTTGTAGCATCTGACAGGTCTGTTCTGTGAATGGGGTGTATTTGTCAGCATCGTCGCCGTATGGTCGGACATGTCCAGGTGCCCCACGGGGATGGCCGAGGGGGCGGGTGGTTGTGGGGGAAGTCATCGCTGTCAAATGTCGAAAAGATTGTCTGAAAATAGTTAAGATGTATAGTTGAGGCCACTAATATTAATTTTTTTACAATATTTAAAAGACCTGCAGATTAGTCTAGATGTATTAAGTTTTGTAATGCAATAATTTTTTTTTTTTTATCTTTGGATAAGCCACGAAGGCTTAAAACCTAAATACTAACGCACCGTGGGTGTCCTAAGCGAGGTAAGAGGGAGTTTGTTGACACGGGACTTAAATACTTGAAGATTTGGGGGAAGAAAAGACCTCCGCGAACAAAGTGAGAAGTTCGGGGCCTGTCCAGTTGGACCGTATAGGGATGCATACGCGCGGAACCACGAGTTTCTCTGTTGGGAACCGTGAGTGGAGGAACTATACTGGACAACTCTTCAGAGCAGAAGCCATGAAAGTACCTATAAAAAGTGATAAATCCCCCACAGCCCGACGATGGGCAAGAGAGGGAAGCCTTTCTGTAAGTGAAGGATCATTAATGAGACGAATAGCTCTTCTTTGAATAGAATCAAGGACAATGCTTAGGGTTGTGGGGGACGCCATGCCCCAGATATGGGAACAATATTCCAAGGAGGTCGGATTTGGGACACATATAAAGTGTATACATTAGAAGCGGAAAAATACTTTTTGGCTCGAAAGAGAAATCCAAGCTTTTTTGAAGCTGCCGTGGCTATAGATACAATGTGTTTATGTCAGTTAAGGTTACAACACCAATCACAAGATTGAAGGTGTCTTTGCTCTATGAAACTTGGCCGCTCATAAATAGAGGATGAGTATTTGATGACTCTTTTTGCGACAAGGAACATGATGTGTTTGGATGCATTAAAATGGACAAGATTTTTGGCGCCCCAATCCAATATTAAATTAAGATCCTGCGAAAGAGATATCTGGATTGCTCTGCGTTTGTTTTCCAAGTCAGGTTTAGTGATGGGTTTAGGAACCTGAAAACTGGAGTGAAGGGTACTATCGTCGGCGAACTATGAATGGAATTAGTTGTGGACGAGAGATGGTCGTTGATGTGAAGAAGAAATAATGTTGGTGCCAGAACTGAGCCTTGACGGTCTCCAGCATTTACTTGGTAAAAGAATGGCCGTCCACAAGAACTGATATACGTCGATCTGATAGATAACTAGAGAGCCAAGTACAGAGTTTAGTTGAAAGACCATAGGAGGGAAGTTTATTAAGAAGTGCGGCATGCCAGACCTGGTCAAAAGCTTTGGATATATCAAGAGCAACGATCTGGGACTCACCTAGAAACTCAAGAGACTTATTCCAACAGTGTGACACGAAGGAAAGAAGATCTACTGTAGATCTTCTGTGGCGAAATCCATACTGCCTGTCATGCAAAATTTTGTGTTTTTCTAAGTACTTAAGAATTTGTGAATTAATTAAGTTTTCCATTACTTAACAAAGAACTGAGAGAATTGAAATTGGTCTATAGTTAGATGGAAGAGATTTAGATCCTTTAAATTTTAAATTTAACTGATTTCCTATAAATATGCCACGAAATTATTATAAATTCGGTAAAACAAATATTTTTAACGCCAAAACTGCGTGGTTTTCTAAAACAAAGGAAATATAGATTAGGCAAAAGTCAGTATTAGCCGATATTTCCTTTTACACAATTTGACCAGACTAATACACCTTTTTACCGAAGACACCTTTGTCGTTTCATATGTTACAGAATTTCATGAGTGGAAGCAAAGTATACAGTTAGCAGAGGCAACAATGAGACGAGCAACTAAATGTAAATAAATTATCCGAGAGAGAGATAGCTGCTGGGTCTTCCTTGTCTGTCTTCAAGGAAGGTAAACGCAGTTGGCGCGTGAGTCGACTTTATCGTTGGCCCACCAAATTCAAATTATATAGCTGTACTATTTTTGCCCTTAATGTTAGGTACTTGTTTTTGTTTCCTATTAATATAAAATATTGGGGTTTAGTTCAATAATTACGCACACCTTATTAAAAATGTCATTTATTTGGTTTTTATAAAGATTTTTTCTTACAGATAACCATGTCAATATTACCTTAAATTATCTGTTGAAAAGCACAAATTTAATATATACACTGTGATCACTAATAAAAGTCAATATTCAAAGTTCAATTAAAGATAAATAATTAATAGTTTAAAAAACTAAAAAACACGCTTTTATATGCAACCGAACTAAAAATTAAAAAATAATTTTTCATTAAAAAAATATTGTCATTTCATAGTAAAAAGCGTGGGGTGCATTTTACTATTTTTTCATAACTTTTCCATCATAGATATTTGCAAATATAATAATTGAATCGTTTATTTCAGAAAGCCCATATCGACCAAAATTTTAGAAATTGACTTTTGGGTAAAATTGAATTGTATAGGGGTAAACACATCGTTTAGTGCAAAAATCCCCTATCTATGCACATTAAAAACGTCTGTCGGGCGGCTTCAAAACTGTTTTTATCACAAAAAAATTGTTTTTGTTGAAACTGTGTAGTTTTAATTGGTTTACTCAAAATGTAATATTCTGGAGATAGGGGGTTTCTGAAATAAACGATTCAATTATAACATTTAATATATTTATCACCCCACGCTTTTTACTATGAAATGACAATATTTTTTTTAATGAAAAATTATTTTCTAATTTTTAGTTCGGTTGCATATAAAAGCGTGTTTTTTAGTTTTTTAAACTATTAATTATTTTTCGTTTTTTAGTTTTTGCTACTCTTGACAAAATGGCGAAATTTTTTTTTAATGAACAAGAGTACCAAATTTTAAAATTTTTCCAACAGATTGCAACTCACTAAAAATTTCTTCTTCATTAAATAGCAAAGTTTGAAATTTTGCCAACAGATGGCAATCCAGGCAATGTTTGGACCGTTGCCAACATATTGCAACCCACTAAAAAATTTCTTCTTCATTTAATAGCAAAGTTTGAAATGTTGCCAACAGATGGCAACCTAGGTGTTGTTTTTATAATATAATAGAATTTTTTATCCTGACTGTCCTAATCAGGATAACGGGATACTGTTTGCAGATTATTGCATTGTCATGGGTCCTTAATACGTGTGCAAAGTTTCAAAGAAATCGAATAGCTGGAAGTTGGTTAAAATTAGGCTCAAAGATTCCGTTACATAGCCAGATAGTTACAACCCAAGTTAATAAAAGCGTGTTAAAAACCACGAAACACACAATAAATCACAGAAAATGTAAACAAACTGTCCAAACAAATCGGCCATTGAAAAATATCAAACACAAATATCGATTAAGAATTCGGCGGGACTGCCTGGCAACGTTGTCAAGTTAAAAATATTCGATTCATGGTATATTTTCTTTCTCTTAATTAGATGTGAGCCAAAAAAGGACATTAAAGTTTACATGCAGAAATTGTAAACAACTTGGCAACCAGGGCGAAGCGATGATTGCTCCATCTACGATAGCCTGCCATGATGAAAGACAAAGACATATTTATTGGAACTTGCGTTAAACCAGAAAGAGATAAATATAATGGACAAATTGTTAGGACCAGTTACTCGTCTCATTCTTGTCTCTGCAGTTAGTTCCTGTCTTTATAGACTGTTCGAGCGTAATGCTACTGTAAATGATGATATGAATTGCTTTTTTGCTACGTCTGGGCCGTCGAATTACTGGGTCTGGGTCGGGTTTGTTTCAGACGCATCTCGATTAGGGAGGAATTAGTATATTCAAGTAGTTATTTTAGTTGTAATTTAGTTAAATGTTTGATTACTGGCTTTTTAAGTTGATTATTGAGGTAATTTGTGACTTTTTTTTATATATTTTTTTATAAGTAGTATTTTACAGGGTGCATATATTTATACAGGGTGTCCGGAAAGGTGAGGTCAAAAATAATAGAAGTAATAGAGTGAGCCCCAAACAAATTTAGTACTTATACAAAAAAAAGTTTTATCGCGCTTCGTTAGGGCATTATTGGGGCATTATTGATCTTAGAGTAAAAATTAAAAATTAACTTATTTTAACTATAACGTTTAAACTGTTACAACAGTTCCATTAATATTTTGTCAACTAAATAACCTCATACTAATGCTTCTTTTCATAGGTAAATGGCTGTTGAGTAAGTCGGCATTATACATGGGGTGACGATTTTCTTTCATTTTATGTATGCATTTTTGACGAAGCTGACCAATTTACCATTTTGCTTTGACCATTTGATTCCCTTATTTTTTTCTATGAAAAAGGTATACCTTAAAGTAAAATGTCAAATTTGTCATCACTGTCAAAAATGCATACATAAAATTTAAAAAATCATCACCCCGTGTATAACGCTTACTTACTGAACAGACGTTTACCTATAAAAGAAGCATAAGTATAATGTTATTTTAGTTGCCCAAATATCAAAGGAACTGTAATAACAGTTTGAAAGTTATTATTAAAAAACCTTTTTATTCTAACTACCAACATTATTTTGGCTCAATCTTTCACCCCTATCATTTTTGACCTTACCTTTCCGAACTGTATAACGGAAAATTAAAAACATTTAAAACCTTCATTTTTTTACCGACTGCAATAGATTTACAGACTATGGCGCATATTGTACATAATAGAGAATTATTGCAAGTCGCCTTCTTAAGCTCGGGTATTATTAATACCGGCCTTATTTAAATAGTGCTTCTACCCATAATTTAGAGTTATTGCAAATCATGTTGACAGAGTACCATTAACCTAAAAAAGGCGAAAAAAATGGTTGTTTTTCTTTATTGTTTTACACAATTAAAGAAATACATTTGAAAAAGCAAGGTTTTAAGTATTTTTACTTGTAAAAACTTTTCGATTTTGTGCTCGGCAACCGTTCGGTTTACACGAACAGTTCCGAAGTTAAAATAAGACCAAAATAGGGCACGACCTAAAATTGACATAAATAAAGCCAGGCATTATCCTTATTAAGGGAGTCCTTATCCCACCATGCATCTGCGCAAGCTCAGATGTCAAAAATAAGGCCGGTATTATTAGTGCCTGGCCTTATTTTACTGTGGAATATTTCTCTATTATATCTATTATCTTTGGACAATCCACGAAGGCTGAAAGCCTAAATACTAACGTACCGTGGGTGTCCTAAGCAGGAGTAAGAGGAAGTTTGTTAACATGGGACTTAAAAACTTCAAGATTTGGGGGAAGGAAAGACTTCCGCTGGCAGCAGGTTCCACAGTCTAGAAACTCTAGGGATAAAAGAACGAACGAAATGGGAAGTTCGGGGCCTGTCCAATTGAACTGTATGGGGATGCATACGCGCGGCACCACGAGTTTCTCTGTTGGGAACTGCAAGAGGAGGGACTATACTGGACAATTCGTCGGAGCAGAAGCCGTAAAAGTAGCTATAGAAGAGCAATAGATCTCCCACAGCTCGACGATGAGCAAGAGAAGGAAGTCTTTGAGTAAGTAAAGGATCATTAATAAGACGAACAGCCCTTCTTTGAATGGCATCAAGAATGCTGAGGGTTGTAGGGGATGCCATTCCCCAGACATGAGAACAATATTCCAGAGAGGGTCGAATTTGGGACACGTACAAAGTGTATAAATTGGAAGGAGAAAAATACTTTTTGGCTCGGAAAAGAAATCCAAGCTTTTTGAAGCCGCGGTGGCCACAGACACAATGTGTTTCTGCCAGTTAAGGTTATTCTCAAATGTGATGCCGACAAGGTTAAATGTGTCCCCGCTCTGCAAAACCTGGCCACTCATAAACAAAGGATGAGTGTTTGATGATTTTTTCGCGATAAGGAACACGATTGTGTTTTGGATGCATTAAATTGAACGAGATTTTTGGCGCCCCAATCCAATATCAAATTGAGATCCTGTGAAAGAGATATCTGCATCGCTCTGCGTTTGCTTTCCAAGTCGGGTTGAGAGATTGGTTTGGGAACCTGAAAAGTGGAGTGAAGGGTACTATCGTCAGCATAACTATGAATGGGATTGGTTGTGGAAGAAAGAAGGTCGTTGATGTGAAGAAGAAACAAAGTGGTGATGTGAAGAAGAAACAATTCTTTATTGTTTGGTGTTGTAGGGTATTGTTTTACACAATTAAAGAAATACATTTGAAAAAGCAAGGTTTTAAGTATTTTTACTTCTAAAAACTTTTCGATTTTGTGATCAGCAGCCATTTGGTTATACGAACATTTTCGAAGTTAATATAAGACCAAAATAAGGCACGACCTAAAATCGACATAAATAAAGCCAGGCACTATCCTTATTAAGAGAGTCCTTATCCCACCATGCATCTGCCCAAGCTCAGATGTCAAAATAAGGCCGGTATTATTAGTGCCTGGCCTTATTTTACTGTGCAATATTTCTCTAATATCGCCTCTTGGACCCTAGACGTAATAAATAATAGTTAAAAAAACTAAAAAAACACGCTTTTATATGCGACCGAACTAAAAATTAGAAAATAATTTTTCATTACAAAGAGTTTGTCACTTCAGAGTAAAAGCGTGGGGTGCTTAATATATTAAATGTTATAATTATTCTATTTGCAAATATCTATAAGGGAAAAGTTATGAAAAAAAAATGCACCCCACGCTTTTTACTCTGAAGCGACAAACTCTTTGTAAGAAAAATTATTTTTTAATTTTTAGTTCGGTTGCATATAAAAGCGTGTTTTTTAGTTTTTTTAAACTATTATTTATTTTTCATTTTTTAGTTCGATATATCAATTAGTTTAAAAAAAATGCTCCAGTTTATTCACTAAAAAATTCCCTCGCCATTTTTGTCAAGAGTAGTATTAGGACACAAAGGATCTGTAAAAGAATTTATTTATCCTGGCGGTCCTAATCAGGATAACGGGATATTGTTTTTAAATTATTGCATTGTCATCGGTCCTTGATACGTGTGCAAAGTTTCAAAGAAATTGAATCGCTGGAAGTTGGTAAAAATTAGGCTCAAAGATTCCGTTACATAGATAGATAGATAGATAGATAGATAGATAGATAGTTACAACCCAAGCTAATAAAAGCGTGTTAAAAATACTACGTACCATGAGAATTCAAATAAAGGGATTTGTAATATTTAAATAAGTAAAAGAATAAATAAATCTACGACTATTTTAAAAATTCCACATCTCTCCCTGTTTAGAAAACTCGAACACAAAAGAATAAAACTGTAATAAAGTTAGACAACTTTTATTTTCCTTCTCTTTATTTTCGCAAAGTTTGTAGTCTGACGGTGTCTTTTTATCCATTTTTTGAAAGGCAGGGGAAAGTTGTGTGGGAAAAATGTTATCGGTCTTTAATAAAAAGTTAAAAAGAAAATAGGTAGACATTAAGAGAGACTTGGGATAACAGTAAAAAGGGAAATTTCAAGGTCAGTGTTATTAAAGATAGAGGTAAATGAAAAATCCTGTTAAATTGGGATTTAAGCTGAAATTATTTAGAATTTAGAGGTATTTGCTTTTTTGCCTCTAGTGGCGGCTGGTGCTAAAGGGCACGAGGGAACGTCCCATATAACATTTTTTCCGGCGTTGTACATTTAATTTACTGGCATTGCCAACACTCTTTAATGGCAAGGCATTGGCAAAAAGGTATCAAAAAGACGCGAAAGAGGGCAATTGGCCGTTATTAGGCCACGTGTTGCAGATAAAGTGATGGCATTAATAAGTTATTGGCAAAAAAATGCGTTTAAGATGATGGCATCCATCATTAATAAGTTATTGGTAAAAAGATAACAAAAAGACACGAAAGTGGGCAAATGCAGATACTCCCAAGCAGCAAGCTGACGTCTTATTGACGAAAATTGTCGCATATACTTTTTTAAAAAGCTAAAATGATGCGATATTTTATATAAAAATTAAAATAGGAAACAACTCCTTACTGCATGCAATTTCCTTGCAATGCAAAGTACCATCTCTCGGAACACTGTCCAACTTGGAGATGCAGATTTTTACACTAGCCGAAGATATTTCTTTCAAAGCCAAGTAAGATCACCTACCGCAGAACGCTCTCGAATTATTTTTGTCTAATGGTACCGTTTAGACGATAAAAAGCGAAGATATTGCAAAAACGTAGGTAGTTTATTGTCCATTACGCCATCTATCGGTATGTCAAAAAAACTATTAAATATATATATATATATATATATATATATATATATATATATATATATATATATATATATATATATATATATATATATATATATATATATATATATATATATAATATTTTTTATTAACACGTCTTTAAAACTTTTAATAAAAGTTTTATACAAATTGTTTACAGCTCCTAACAATCTACTTGAATATCTTGCCTGTAATGAATACATTTAATTATGTCTATTAAAAAACTCTTTTCTTTAAAAAAGAAACTAAAAAGCTAGAAAAGCACGTAGAAAACAAATGCACAAAGCGGTCACCTTCGGTCGAAATTAACATAGCTAATTTTACCATCATTTTATTTTTATTCGCTCCAAAATACATAATAAACATTTTATTTGCATGATTTTTAACAATAAAATGTTATGAAAAGGCCATTTCCTTTAAATTATGTAAAAAACATAAAATAATGTTGTTTAGCTGCCATTATAAATAAAACACATCAAAAAACTTTCTTTAATGTTAGTTAAATACCAATGTTAATAATATGGTTTAAAAAGTATGAATATGCGTTGAAGATTTGCCTTCAAAAATCCAATATTTATTTGCCTGCAACAAAAACGCGTGCTTTATTTAATCAGGATTGGTATGCCGCCATTTTTGTATGCTTGCCGGCAATTCGCCTGCATGTAAAATTTATTGGCAATTATGTGTTTATTTAGGATTGACTTTTTAATGCGTATAAGATGTTGGCACAATATTGCCACCAATTGCCAATGCTTTACCATCAATGCCAATATGAAAAATGTACATTGCCGGCAAATAGTGTTTGCTGGGGTGCCCACCCTTCAAATAAACAAAAGAACTATATCGTTAAAAATAGTTTATTGTCAGATATTTACTATAATCCCATTAAAACACTTTTAAATATATTCTGCTCAATACTAACTTTTTAATTACTCCAACGCAACGCCTAAATATAAGACTTTCTTTCCAAGCCGGCACATAAACAAAACGAATAAAGTTAGATACGACATACGTTGTACGAGACGCGAGAATTTGAGCCCGCTTTGTTTTATTTATTTTGCTCAGCGACTTACGTCTTCTTTACTTTCATAAACGCGAACATAGTAGGCATGGGCTCAAAATTACGTGTGTCCAGGGAAGTCAAAGCTTAAACGGTAGTTATAGGTCATCCTCTCATTAAGCATCTTCTTCCTCAAAATCAAAGTCAGCAACTGGGACAAAACCCTCAATATCGTCCGTAAAATGTTTTAGGTTTTTTGCTTTGAAATTACACGGATAAGTTTATATATAAGTTTATACATAGCGAACCCCTACTTGGATCCTTTTATATAAAAGAAAACTGCATTATGTCGTTTGGGCCTTTACTATATAGATGACGCCAACGACAAATGGACCAAGCGATTCATTCATAATTTTACAATAACATTAAGCCAACAATCCGGACCCTTTGTTTGACCTCCGGACAGTGCGGACGTGCGTAGAGGACTACAAAGTTCTTCCCGGCATGGCGGCTAGATGTGTCGTACGAAAGTTTTTTACCTTCGGGGATCAAGGAAAGATTCACGCTAAATTGACGGCATCTTTCTTCTGGATCTAAGCGCTGTGAGCGAAGATTCCTATAAGTTGATGGTATCCTGTTTGGTGGTAAACACGAGGTATTTCTCAAATGGCGGGAAATAGATGGGCGTGCCATGGGAACTGTCAGTAGTGAAAGTGAAGGTTATACGTAACACCAGTAGCAGATCTTGACTGACAGCCGACAATTTATGCAGTGCATCGATTGTTGAATTGTTTGTTTTCTTTTTGGAATTTCTGGGAGCTACAAGCTGGATTATCCAGATTTTCCGCCGACGAAGCCCTGGGAAGCATCCGGAAGGGGAGAGTGGTGGATTGGACCTGAAGGGACCAAAACCAAGAAAAAAATAGAGAGAGAGAGAGAAGCCAACAATCCTAATAGGCAAAAGGGGGGTGAAGAGGGGTGATGATGAGGCACCAGAGGCGTAACATTACTAGCCTTTAATAGTATAAGTAATGATTTTTTATTATTGATAGTAAAAAATTAAAAACCTTTTTATTAATACAATAATAATTAAATTTTAATAATTACACAAAATTACATAGAAATTATAACAGAAAATCCAGACATATAAAGAAACCAGATTTTTGTTATTTTGTAGCTATAAAGATAAAGCACATTTGTTTGAATAATACATTTTTTTTAATACTTGGCATTTGTGTAATAATCCCAGCAAACACTATTTGCCGGCAATGTACATTTTTCATAATGGCATTGATGGTTAAGCATTGGCAATTGGTGGCAATATTATGCCAACATCTTATACGCATTAAAAAGTCAACCCTAAATAAACACTTAATTGCCAATAAATTTTACATGCAGGCGAATTGCCGGCAAGCATACAAAAATGGCGGCATACCAATCCTGATTAAATAAAGCACGCGTTTTTGTTGCAGGCAAATAAATATTGGATTTTTGAAGGCAAACCTTCAACGCATATTCATACTTTTTAAACCATATTAAAAGTTTTAAAGACGTGTTAATAAAAAACATTATATATATTTAATAGTTTTTTTGACATACCGATAGATGGCGTAATGGACAATAAACTACTACGTTTCTGCAATATCTTCGCTTTTTATCGTCTAAACCGTACCCATTAGACAAAAATAATTCGAGAGCGGTCTGCGGTAGGTGATCTCACTTAGCTTTGAAAGAAATATCTTCGGCTAGTGTAAAAATCTGCATCTCCAAGTTGGACAGTGTTTCGAGAGATGGTACTTTGCATTGCAAGGAAATTGCATGCAGTAAGGAGTTTTTTCTTATTTTAATTTTCAAATAAAATATCGCATCATTTTAGCTTTTAAAAAAAGTATATGCGACAATTTTCGTCAATAAGACGTCAGCTTGCTGCTTGGGAGTATCTGCATTTGCCTACTTTCGTGTCTTTTGTTATCTTTTTGCCAATAACTTATTAATGATGGATGCCAGCATCTTAAACGCATTTTTTTGCCAATAACTTATTAATGACGGATGCCATCACTTTATCTGCAACACGTGGCCTAATAACGGCTAATTGCCCACTTTCGCGTCTTTTTGATACCCTTTTGACAATACCTTGCCATTAAAGAGTGTTGGCAATGCCAGTAAATTAAATGTACAACGCCGGCAAAAAATGTTATATGGGATATTTATTTCGTATATATATTATTACAATTTAGATATTTACTTATACTTTGTTGTATATAACTTAAGGATATTGATTTTATTGATATCATTTATTATTAGGTATACACCGCATCCATAAAGCCTTCCACAAATTCGATTACAACTCTGGTAATGTACTTAAGAAATAAGTAAGATTAACCATAAAGTAAGAAAAGGAATTGTAAAAGAATTTATGTACATACAGTGAGGATTTTTAGTTTTATAGAACACAATAATTAATATCAAAATTTGTCAAATATATTTAAATGTAAAAGCAGGTAAATTACGTAAAAAAGGTGTAAAACATGATTTAAAAAAAAATATGACATTAAAAACAAAATTTGGTTTATTTTATGTGAAATTTCAGACATGAGATTCTCCTTCAATTCTAAAAACCTTTTTATTTAACATTTTGCTAAATTATTAAAAATAAAGGGGGTTTTGTCTTGGTCCATTTTCACATTTTTGTAGTTTCTGGAGCCCCTGTACAAAACAAAACCAATCTCTCAACGTAAAGCCCCCACAGACTACGATCTTTTTCATCCATTCGCATCGCTGCGAGTCTAATCGACGAGCTGAGTGGATAGTCTGTGGTCTAAAACCGCCGCGCCGGGTGGAACCGTCGGTTTAAATATCTGCCGAAGCTTGATTTTCGACACGCCGAGACGAACGATCCGCACCAAACCGATAATGTGTGGGGATCCCGTTCTAACTTGTCGGTTTTTTTCAGTAGCGTGCATAATTTTAATAGCGTTTTGTTGTTTCTATTGAGTTCTGGTTAGGAAATATGGACCAAAATTCAATTTCCAAACAATTTGTAATAGAATTTATTGAAGTATATCGATAGTTTCCCTGTTTATGGAAGATTAAATTATCTTTTTTTTAACGATAACTGTTGCGGCGGCTGCAACTGCTAATAATTGCGTACGTCACTGCTAATACTTGCGATTCATCGTCTTGTTTAAAATAAACTGCTAGCTGAGTGCATAGTCTGTGGGCAATACAATACTGGGATGCAACCGGACGTCTCAGCCACAATACGAATGGACGAAAAAGATCGTAGTCTATGGGGGCTTAAATCTTGTTTGTTTAAGGAGCAAAACTAGTTGCCATACACGACTTCCTTGAACATTTAAATGTTTGATTCATTTGTCCTATTGTAAAGTCCATCCGGGGACATACTGTACGTAGATTTCTATGACTCACCTGACCTGCCATGAGTCCATGGCTGCTCATGTTGAGTGGAGTGTCCTGCTCTGGTTCGAGTCCGTGTTGTAGCTTTTGATTTCGTGTTTTGTGTTTATCCAGAGCTACAAAAGAAATAAATATGTATAAAAAATCCCTGTTTTCTATTTTTTATACAGTGTGTCCAAGATAAGGATCCTAAGCATGGGAGTCTCAGTACCTGTTGGAGATACAGCTTAGGTTAAATTTGGAAAAGTTGTGTTTTTCAAAGCTTATTTACATGCCGTTTAGAAACTTAAAAATTTTCATGGCCTGCTGAGATATTTGGTAAAAACGAAAATTTGACTATATCGATTTTATCTTTTCCTGACTTTATTTAAAGAGATAAAAAACTAATAACACTTTTTCATTGGCACTTTTTAGCTACTACATGATGGTATTTTTAGATTTTATACCCGACGTATCGTTTTCAAGAAACCATCATCAACTTTATTTTTTTATATGGCTCGAAAAAAGTACATCCTGTATCTGATCCCATTTTTTATTACAAATTCAACGATGTATCACATGTCATATTTTAATTTTTAGTTAAAAGCAAAAATGCATTTTTTCTATTTTTTTAAAGCTATTTTTAAGTAGGCCTTGCAAACAAATGCTTGGACCTTAATACCTGTTACCGTATCCGTAGCATAATTTAATATCATTATAAAATAGTATTTGTCGTTATTACCCTGTTTGTCGAGTTGTTGTTTTTAGAGCAATTGTTCTTATTGTTACTGTTGTCTCTATTATTGTTTATTGGTGAATAGCTAATATCTTATTGTATTATTACGGTCGAATATGCAGGATAGCCATTATAGCCATGAAGATAAGTTTGACATGCTAATATGCTACATTTTGTGCTGCAAAAATAAATGAAGGTATCATTTCTGCAGTTAATGAATTATGGTAAATACATGGACCTGGTATTTTAGTTCCTAAAATTCCACACCACATATTAAACCCAAAACGTTCTTGATGTTTCGATATTTTCTTAACACGCGAATTTTTTGAGTCTAGTAATGTGTATTGCATATAAAGACAACAGTAACAATAAGAACAATTGCTCTAAACACAACAACTTGACAAACAGGGTAGTAACGACAAGTAGTATTTTTTAATGATAATTAATTATGTTGCAGATACGGTAACAGGTATCAACGTCCAATCATTTGTTTGCAAGGCCTACTTAAAAATAACTTAAAAAAATAGAAAAAACGCAATTTTTCTTTTAAATAAAAATGAAAATATGACATGTGATACATCGTTTAATTTGTAATCAAAAATGGGATCAGATACAGGGTGTACTTTTTTCGAGCCATATAAAAATAAAGTTGATGATGGTTTCTTGAAAACGAAACGTCGGGTATAAAATCTAAAAATACCATCATGTAGTAGCTAAAAAGTGCCAATAAAAAAGTGTTATTAGTTTTTATATCTCTTGAAATAAAGTCACAAAAAAATAAAATCGATATAGTCAAATTTTCGTTTTTGCCAAATATCTCAGAAAGCCATGAATTTTTTTTCAAATTTTTAAACGGCATGTAAATAAGCTTTAAAAAACACAACTTTTTCCTAATTTAACCTAAGCTGTATCTCCAATAGGTACTGAGATTTCCATGCTTAGGATCCTTATCTTGGACACACTGTATATTCCCTAGGATGCTAAGTTTGAGCCCTAACATACATCGTAAGAGGCCGTTGAAGCATTAGAGTTGTAAAGATTTTGAGTGCGCGGTTAGTTCTGGGACCGTAGGAAGAAAGTTTGTTAAGAAAAAAGTATAATTTTACCTATAGGCATGTCATTTTCAGGGTCACACTGACGTTCAGAACGCAATTCTTCCCTCCCTTGCCTGTCTCCTGGACTATGTTCTGGTAATGATGATTCTTTATTTGATACTTGATGGTTTTCTAAGCGTCTAAAAAAATACAGTCAAGTTATACGTATTTAATGCTTACAATCTTAAGGGAAAATTTTTGGGTTTGATTTCAATATTTTACCACAAACCTAATATTTTCAACTACTGTGTGTACAAAAACATGCAATTATTTGTTAACTCCTACTAGTGGGTATTTTTGTTCTCGCTATTTTTTTTTAATGCGATTTTCGCACATTTGTATAATAGTCCAGATATTTTGAGATTCTTTTGAATTTTTGCTTTTTGTTTTATTAAAATGCGCACGTTTTTAATAACAATGAAATAGAGAACACATTATAAACTCAAAAAAGCATTAAAAAATAACTTTTGTGAGTTGTATCTCAAAAACCATTGATATTTTGAAAAAAAATGTATATGAAGCTGTACCACTATTTTATCATGTACTACGTTTATATCGAATAGTTGAAGCTAGTTTGAGTTAAAGGAGCTTTTAAAAGTGTCTTAAAAAAGTGATATACACGCGCTTGAAAGTGACTTCAATCATTCAGCCTAAAGATTGCAAAAATCGATTTTTTAATCACCCTGTATATTTTAAAATTAACTCTACCTGTATTTGTACTGCCGATGATTATTGTCTTGCAACGTAAAACTGGGAGATGGGGTTCTTTTAAGATTTGTGTTGATTTTTTAGAAAATTGAGGTGATTTGTTTGTTGCTGAGGTAGTCGTTACTGTGGTTTCTTTCGGGGATTCGAAGAGGCCTTTGATTTTCAGTTGGTCTGCTGTACGCAGCAGTGACTGAAAAAAATATATAAAATAAATATTACTTATAGGTATTGAGTGATATTATACTCTTTTTGTAATTTTTTTAACTGATTTTATAGTAAAAAATCATTTTAAGAGATTTTAAAGTAATAATTCCTAATCAACTACAAATCTATTGCTTTGCAAAACCTCCCTTAATACAAAATCGAGCTAATCACTCGGATGAATTTCGGTCGCCGCAGTGCCGTGTTAACCATTAGGCTGACTAGGTTACAGACTAGGGCGCCATGAAAAAATAGGCGCCAGACAGGGGAGTAATAGGCGCTAGACAGGGGAGTTTTTAAAAAAATTAGGTCGGGTGGGGATTTCTGGCGACTTATTTCTCTGTGAATAAGGTGCCTTGGAATGAAATAGGCGCAAAAAGGAGGGAATGACCTTTTTTTTGGTCAAATTTTATTTTGGGTTGTGAAGTAAGGTGCCTGGCACTCAAAATGGGCGCTACGGAGGAAATGACTTTTTTTTTTTTGGTCTTTATAACTTATTAATTAAAAGAAATATGGCCATTTAAATGAAAGCATTTTTGTATTGAAGCTTATGGAAGAAATCGAGCATATGCAATAATTCTTTTGAGGAGGGTAGTTATAAACATTTAGCCTAAACATTTAGTAGTTTAGTGAATTACCCGACTTCATTTTTCTAACATTTTTTTATTCATTAATTTTAAATTTCTCGTGAGTCTTATTTAACTTTTTGAAGTAGTTTTTTTTGAATTTATGTACATACATTCATTTTATTCTTAAGAATTTAGCAAAATAATAAACCTATAATTTGGCCAATATAAATTGATAATAAATATCTAGTTACTTCGGTTACTAACTTTTAAAACCAATGAAATATATTTTTTGTTCAGGGGTTTTTCTCAATTTATAGTGAACAAAGTATAGTTGTTTGAAAACTACAAAAAAATTATATACAATTGCACGAAAGACAAACTTCATGCAAGAAAACTTCCAAACAGTTAAAACAGCTTTAGATATTTCGACATAAAATTTTTAAACGCCAAAAATCACTATGTATGACGTCACACGACCCCCATCAGCCCTCCGGGCACGATGAAGTGAAGGGAACAAGCGGTCGCCCCGGGGTGGCTCCGGGGGTACGCAACTGGGCGATCCAGTGGGGAAAGTGAAGCTGTGCGGGATGGACCAATCAATACCGGGTTCAAGGACACAAGACTTGCTGGTAATCAGCGATGTTGGCAATGTTGTCAAATTGCTTAGAATTTATTATTTTTAGATATGAGAGATCATCTGAGGGGCTAGAGTGCAACATTCGATTTATCTTTGTTTTATATACTATTATTTTTTGGTGGTTCTTGATACTATTTTTATATATTTTAGGCGTTTATTTTCCTACTGTAGCTTATTAGTATATTATGGGATGAGCACGGAATGTTACTTATTTCCCACGAGTATGACTTTTGAAGCACGAGTCGCAGGCGAGTGCTGTAAGTCATACAAGCGCAAAAAGAGTATTCCTTGCGAGTTGCACACTATACTTTTTCTACAACACAACTTTTTTATGAATTCATATTGCTACAAATAATAAATTTGATGTTCTCGATTTGTGATAGATTACTTGTCAGCGATAATATGGCCTATTGCGAATTTTTAATCGGATGTGATTGATTTTATTATTAGTAGATTTTACGTATAATAGGTTATACAATGAAATTTGTAATCGCTTGTCGTCTGACAGGAGGTAATGGGCCATGGCAAACCGCTGTGTAGTATTTTGTCTAGTGAACCTCCTAAAGGTTGCTTCGGAAGAAACGTTAGGCCGGTGTTCTCACATATTTGTGTAAAAACTTGGTATGCAACACAGCTATGTGGGAGATGTCACCGAAGTTTTGAATACAGCATGGCACTTAAAGAAGATAACAATGCTTTTCGGCAAAAACTTATTATTAATCTTCCTTTTCCTTGAGTGTTCATATAATATTAGGTTTGCTTATTTTAAGTTGTTAGCACATTCTGGCAACGTCGCTCTTTCTCAAAACTTAATTCGCGTACTAGTTAACGCGTTAGAAAAGGACAGAGAAAGAACAAGGCGTTTGTGCATTATTTGTTCTCCAGGCTCTTGCTGTAATTTTTCGAATTTTTCTTGAGGGCGCATACAAGGGACAAACATAAAGGGTAAGGAATTAGAGAAAAGTTATCGTGAATGAGAAAAAGGAGGTAATATCATAATTTAGATATAATAAAAGATACAGAGCGTTCTATTCTGGCATATATAGGGTTATCAAAATTTAGTGTCCGTCATTTGATATACAGGGTGTCCCGACTCTATTTATACACAAAATAAATTCGCTCCTGTACAAGATTCAAAAATATTTTTAAAATAAAAAATGTTTATTTGAATATACTGTTTTTATTGACAGTATCATTTCATATACAAGGTGTCTAAATAACAGAATTTTTATTGCCAAGTAGGTTTTTTAAATAAAACAACGTGTGTATTTTAACAAATTTTGACTATGTATTAAATTCTACATCAAAAATGTAAACATGTAAAACTCACTATACGTCAATTATTACTGGTTTTTAAGTTATTAGTATTATGTCGGTTTTAGGTTGTGCCTTATTTTGGTCTTATTATAACTCTAAATATTGGGTACAAGCACTATTTAAATAAGGCCGGTATTAATAATTCCCGAGCTTAATAAGGCAACTTGCAATAATTCTCTAATAACACAACGTTTCGGGTAGTCCTATCTTTGTCCATTTTCAAGTGTGTTAATAGTTAAAATAAAGACAATGGAAGTAGAAAATTCTTTTATTATCACTTTACAAAATCGAATAGTTACATGGAATACCCGATATTAGGAAAAAATATTTCCTATTTAACTTTATTTAGAATACCACCATTTTTAGGTATCCAAGGCCTTCTTAACAACTAAATTTTAATATTTATGTTGTGTTTCTGGCTTTATGGCTCATTAATAAATTCACAAATTCTTAAGTTCTTAAAAAAACACAAAATTTTGCATGACAGGCAGTATGGATTTCGCCACAAAAGATCTACAGCAGATCTTCTTTCCTTCGTATCACACTGTTGGAATAAGTCTCTTGAGTTTCTAGGTAAGTCCCAGATCGTTGCTCTTGATATATCCAAAGCTTTTGACCAGATCTGGCATGCCGCACTTCTTAATAAAATTCCCTCCTATGGTCTTTCAACTAAACTCTGTACTTGGCTCTTTAGTTATCTATCTGATCGACGTATATCAGTTATTGTGGACATTCTTCAAGCTTTCACCAAGTAAATGCTGGAGTCCCTCAGGGCTCAGTTCTGGCACCAACATTGTTTCTTCTTCACATCAACGACCTTCTCTCGTCCACAACGAATTCCATTCATAGTTTCGCCGACGATAGTACCCTTCACTCCAGTTTTCAGGTTCCTAAACCCATCACTAAAACTGACTTGGAAAACAAACGCAGAGCGATGCAGATATCTCTTTTGCAGGATCTTAATTTAATATTGGATTAGGGCGCCAAAAATCTCGTCCATTTTAATGCATCCAAAACACAATCATGTTCCTTGTCGCGAAAAGAGTCATCAAATACTCATCCTTTACTTATGAGCGGCCAAGTTTTACAGAACAAAGACACCTTAAGTCATGTGGGCGTCACATTTGAAAATAACCTTAACTGGGATAAACATATTGTATCTATAGCCACGGCAGCTTCAAAAAGCTTGGATTTCTCTTTCGAGCCAAAAGTATTTTTCCGGTTCTAATTTATACACTTTATGTGTCCCAAATCCGACCTCCCTTGGAATATTCTTCCCATATCTGGGGCATGGCGTCCCCCACAACCCTCAGCATTCTTGATTCTATTCAAAGAAGAGCTATTCGTCTCATTAATGATCCTTCACTTACAGAAAGGCTTCCCTCTCTTGCCCATTGTCGGGCTGTGGGGGATTTATAGCTTTTTAATGGCTTCTGCTCTGAAGAATTGCCCAGTATAGTTTTTCCACTCACGGTTCCCAACAGAGAAACTCGTGGTTCCGTGCGTATGCATCCCTATACGGTCCAACTGGACAGGCCCCGAACATCTCACTTTGTTCGTTCTTTTATCCCTGGAGTTTCTAGATTGTGGAACCTGCTGCCCGCGGAGGTCTTTCCTTCCCCCAAATCTTCAAGTTTTTAAGTCCCGTGTCAACAAACTCCCTCTTACCTCGCTTAAGACACCCACGGTACGTTAGTATTTAGGCTTTAAGCATTCGTGGTTTGTCCAAAGATAAAAAAAAATTAGAGAGTTTTATTGGTTTATTTAAATATAACTAAAATTAGTAAGTTAGTTTATTTTATCAATTTCTTAAAAAATAGTCTAATACAATTTGGTTGTAAAATCAATAGTGGAGCCAATATTTAAACGTTTCAAAATTTTCTATGGCCAGTCTGGCAATGCACCACAAGGTATTCAGCTTTAAGCTGTAAGGGGCCTCCATAAATTACGTGAGGTATTTAGCGGAGGGGGAGGGAAAGGGGTCAAATTCATTCTTACCTAATCTTACAAATATCACGTAACGTTTTCTCCGCTAAAAACAGGAAAAAGGTAACGAGATTTGTGATGCAGTGTCACTTCTTAGGTCAATGCCTTTTTTTGCTTTTTTGAAATTATTTTGATGACAAAATCAATTCAGGTTTGAGAAATGGTGCCTTTTTTTATTCCCATAAGTCACGTGAGATTGAGAGATGGGGGTGGGGGGGGTTAAACAAATCTTAGCAGGGTGAGAGGAAGGGACCAAAAATTGAAAAAAAGTCTCACGTAATTTATGGACTAGGCACTAAACTTAGTGTCGTGGATCTAAAAAAATATATAATACTATTAATTTTTGAAATGATAATAAATGCCCATATTTCAGAAACCATTAAAGATTCGCATATCAAAATGTGATACATATTTCTTTAAAAGATCAATGGTGTGTCCATATATACTAATTCCATTTAAAAAAGACTCTGGGATGTCCTTTTCAGGTATAAATTTCTTATTTTGAAAAGTTTTTGCCTTGGAAAGACAGGGTAACTTTTAAAATAAATACAAGAACTGGAAGTGCGACTCACAAAAACTTCCAAAAGTGTAAAGAAAACAACATTTAAGTATAGCGCACAAGAACATAAGTATAAGCTTTGTTCGCGGGTTCGATTCTGAACCGGTTCTGGGACTATTCGCATGCGCAGTGTAAAAAGCAGCGTTCGCGGTTAGTAAAATCCTGAATTTTTAGTAACAGTTCTGTGTTCGCGGGTTACAATGGAATCAGTTCGTTACCGGTTCGTAACCTGATTAGCAGTCCTGGGATTTTTGTTGGAACTAAAAGTTCAGTACGGAATTTCATGCGCATTGTCGACATGGTCAGCTGTTTTCTGTTTTTGTGGTACAGAAATAAACCATTGTATTACAGTTTATTTGTTTCTGCCACTTTTTATGCGGGTTGTTGAATATTTTTTTTTATATTTTTGTGATTCTGAGCTTATATACGCTACTATAATTTTGGAAAAACCATAAGAGATACAAGAAAAAGTTAAATGCAGAAGTTGTTCAGTGAAATTTATTTTTTTAGTATTTTTATTGTATCTCTTATGGTTTTTCCAAAATTATAGTATTTAATTTTATATGGGACACCCTGTACATAAACACACATTATGCATGCGCATTATTTATGCACATTTTAGTTCCCTGCACGGTAAAAAATGCATTTATTGTCATTAGGAAAAAAATGTAATGCCATCTTCTAAAAGGCATATTTTTACCAAAACCTTTTTAATGATGGAAGCCATCATCCTAAATGCCTTTTTTCAGCATAACTTATTAATGATGGATGCCATCATCCTAAACGCACTTTTTTCATCATAACTTATTAATGATGGATGCCATCACATTTTCTGCAACACGTGGCCCAATAACGGCCAATTGCCCATTTTGATGTCTTCTTGATACCTCTTTGCCAATGCCTTGCTGGCAAAAAAATGTTATATGGGTATAGATTGGGGGAGTCATAGTTCTGGTTAATTAAATCATTTTTTCTTAATTAAGCATTATTTTCCTCTAACCTAAACAAATCTACCAAACCACATGTACCTAAATATGCGTCGAAAATACGTATCAAATTTTGGGTCCTTTTCTTTGGCATAGGTAATAAAGGTTATTATGCGTCGAGATTACCACCGCCGGAATTTGAAACCTTTGAAGATGAAACACCACTTAATCCCCTTTTTTTTTAACTTCTTGACGTTTGTATTGGTGGGGGAGAAGATAACCCGAAAAACTAAATTCTGACACAAAAATGTGTCTCCTCCAAAAATAAAAAAATGAATAAGTGTACAAATAACAGCATTTTTATTTATTTAATAATTTATTTAAGCAATATACGGGATACCCCATTATAAAATTTCTTACAGATACATAAAATATTAAAAGATAAGTATAAAACCTAAAAAAATTACTTTATACATATATCAGAAAATCATAGTTATAGAATCTACAACAACACTTACATCAACCACTTAATAGTGATCTGAAGCATTGCTTTCGAAAGAGATTAAGTGAGCTTCCAAAAGGTTCTATACTAGGATGAGCATTCAAATATGCCAGGGAGCGTGAGATTGGAGAATGAAAACCATAGTTAGTCCGATGAAATTGAACTAAAAATAGCTGATTACTTCTAAGCGATCGAGTAGCGATTTTTAAACAAATTTGCCCAAGAAGAACCGAACAATCAATGTTTCCATTGATTAATTTGTGAATAAAACACAAATCACTAACCGCCCTTCTAACCTCCAAAGGTGGCAGGTTAAGATGAGAGGAGACTTCCTCGACCCTATCCCGCATGTTCAGTTTAAATGCACAATACTTCACAAATTTTTTTTGAACATTCTCTAACTGGGTTTTATAGATATTATAAAAAGGGGACCATATCATAGATGCATATTCAATGTGAGATCTCACAAGAGAACAGTACAGTAAACGCAGTGAATTCACTGACAAATCCGCACCCACCCTCAATATAAAACCCAACACCTGTAAAGCTTTCCCCGTAATATGCTTGTAGTGCTCTCTAAATTTAATATGTGAGTCAAAAAATATTCCCAAGTCCTTAATGTTTTCTACCTCGTCCAATAAGTTATTTCCCACTATATATCTCTGATCTATTTTCTTGTTTTTTTTTTTATAAAAACTTATATAGCAACATTTTGCTACATTAAGTGATAAGTCATTTGTTACTGACCAGTTATAAAAGGATGTTAAATTTTGTTGCAATATGTTGGAATCAGTCTCACTCTCAACCACACGAAACAGTTTCAAGTCATCAGCATAGAACAGAAAATGGCAGTTGTTCAGATAGCTGTCCAGATCACTTAGAAACAAATTAAATAATATTGGAGCACAATCAACCCCTTGAGGATGTTGATAGGGGTTTAAGGGGTACTTCAATTGAATTGGAATGCACTGCATGTATTAAAAAAATATAATAATATTGGCAGTGTGGCCACGCTTGCCACAGACAAAACTTAAAAAACTCATAGTGGTACTTGACTCTAAAGTGTCCTTATTGGCAACAGCGCAGTCAGCAAAAAGAACCGTTCAATGGCAGGTGGCAGGTACTTATTTCGAACTTCCACTTCAAGGTTAACGACAGCGGGGTACGACCTACAGAGTACCAACCGGCCAGACAACAAAAATGCATGGCATAATGTTCGGCTTTTAAATCACGTTACGAAAGGTTTGTATGTTGTGAACTTGGCAATACATATTATTGAGATCAAACAGAAAATAAGAAAAATGTTTGAGAAAAAAATAAGTTTGAAAATGTTATTGAATGATAATCTACAGTGTGGGCCAAATTAAACTTGCACACTTTTTATAGTAAGAACATTTTAAAAGCGCAAATTCGGTACCCTTTGAAAATAATACAAAAAAACATAAAAAAGGCCGCCTGCAATCGGAATATTTTATACAAAGGCGCCGCTACCCTTTACAGCCACGCGCCAATACACTAGGATAGAAATCCATTATTTTGGCCAAAAAGCAACTTTGAAATTTTAATGGCTCATGCTGTGTATTTCAAAGTAGATACTCCAAACTATATGTACGCAAAATTATAAAAGGATATGACGACTTCTATTGGGGTAATAAGAAACTTGAAAATGTATTTTAAGTAAACATAATTATACAACATTTAATCTCCTTAGTTTATTATTACCCTTGATTACTGTAAAAAGTAAAAGAGTTTAAATAATAAGAGCTATTGTTGTGTTTCCGATGCAGTCTCGCTACTTTTGTCAAAGATTTTTTTACCTTTTTCTTTACCAGTTTTTGTACTTACAATTGCCTTCCTACTTTTTGCTACTTCTGAGTGTAAGGACAGATACAAGATTTTTTTATAATTTACAAGGTTTTCCATTTTAAAATTTAATATGTTTTGTCCTACACTGTATATCCTAAAAAATAAAAGCATTCTGCTGAAAGATATGGATTCTACAGAATCTACCCAACAAAACAGTGATATCATTTTTTTTATACGTTAAAAAATAAAAAAGTTTAGAAGATGTATCTCTATTACGCTTCTAAGAATAATTTAAAATTATTTTTCAGATTTGGATGGTCATATTTCCGAAACTAAATGAGATAGACACATCAAATGTAGTATTTTTCTAAAGCATCTTAAAAGATTTTTTTTTGTTGGTGATATAATATTCAGGGTATTTCATTTAAAAAAAATCATACCTATTGTCGTACCCTGTATATCATATGAGATAATAATCATCGGATTACTGATTAGAATACTACCGAATTAACCAAACAAGCTGACATTTTAGTTTATTTTGTACAATAAAAAATAAAAATGTTAACTGGGGTGTAAATTTATAATAACATATAATAAGTTTTGGGTTTCTAAAAACATTTGTAATAATTTATAATATTTTTCCAGTAAAAAGCACCTCATTTTAAGTTAGATTGGTAAGATTCAGAATTTTGACCAAAAAATTAATTTCTATCCCATAGTGCGATGACCACCTGCATCAACCGGCATATAATAAAAGAAATATAGCAAAGGCGGCTGCGAAGACAAGCATGCCGATTTATTTGCTTTAAACTTTTTGTGTTTTTTTTTCTTATCAATGAGCACCGAATTTACATTTTTAAATTGTTCCTTCTATACAAATAACGAAATTATACGGGGGGCTCGTTTATATTAAAATGCACTGTATACGCTCATTTATGTCTTTCTGACCCAGAAATTTAGCATTCTTCTTTCACCTATTCCTTAGTGTTTTTATACCGATACGATAAGATCGTCATTGAAAACCTTTTGGTTTTGTTTTGCTCCTTCATACATCCGATCTCTCCTTCCTCCGTTTATCCTTAGCTTAAAACTGTGTGGCATGTGCCAGCAATAACTTTTACTATCATTCTATGGGTCTTTGGAGAAAACTATTCTTGACAACCCCGATATAAAATCAATGAGCACGTGTCTTACCAAAAATCTACCGGGTTTTTCATAACAATCAAAAGTAAAAAAATAACAATGATATCTACTACTTTCATTACTAACATCAAACAAAAGTTACATTTTTACTACGATCGTTAAAAAATAGTGTATTTCCTAACTAGTGCTGAAAGTGCCCCTTTTCCTTACGCGTTGGCATTTTGCAGTCCAGTGCGGAAAAGGCGCTTTCGGCACGTGTTAGGAACGCAATTTTTCTACGAGCGTATAAGGAAAACATAATTTTTTTATTTTAACACAATGCTAAAGATGGGTCCAAATTTAATTAATTCTGAAAGCGATGCCGCCAAGTACACAAAAATGATAAAGTAAAGAAATCCTTTTGTGAACAATGATTTATTGCAGCAAAAAAATATTTAACCCGACGAGTTTCTAGTACCACGCCACGTGCCACCGGTTTTATAGTAGGTAGAGGCGAAATAAGAGAATGTTTTGTAAGTAGGTGATAGGTGTTTTAGCAATGTATTTTTTATTATTTATCTAAAAATATGTAATAAGGCTCTGTCCGAGGCTATGTGCATTCGAAAAGGTTTGTTTACTTTATCATTTTTTGTGTACTTGGCGGCATCGCTTTCAGAATGAATTAAATATGGGCCCATCTATACTTAATACCCTACTTGTACTTATTATTATTGTTGGTAAATGTACAATTTATGACATTTCTAGGTAAATAGCGAATTCAAAGTTTTTTTTATGTTGTGGAAATATTGTGTCCACGGAATCTGTTTTTCCACCTTTTGGGTTGGTTTGGCCAAAGCAATTTTTTTTAAACATAAGGTGCATAAAAACCTTCATTGAGACTAGCTAATATTTGGTTTAATTTGTGTACTTGTCCGCACGGAAAATTTACACTTTCAGAACTAAAATGTGTTCGGAAAAGTAAACTTTTTTGCCCGCGAGTAGGAAAAGGTTTGTTTTTTTATTAGTTATTACGACTACTCAGGGTCGTATTATCCATTAGGCTGACTAGGCTACAGCCTAGGGCGCCATGAAAAATAGGCGCCAGATCAAGATCGTTTAACTAGGTAAGGTTGCCTCATTACGTCACATATGTACCGCACTGCTGGTTCCTACATAGCAAACAAGGATGTGTAGACGGTTAATGCCATGAGGGCGAAGAGCGCAATATACAATATTTAAAAATCAGCTAGAATAATCATTGTTAAATAATTTATTAATAGGATATAAAGAAGTTACGGTAACAACTGGAATTAACAGTATTTAAAAGTATTTCTTTAATATTGACAAAAACACAAACTACACTGTTAAAAACTTCATTAAATAATGAGCAAAATACATATGTGACGTATGGTCCGCCATGTTGCAAGGCTTACGAGGCAACCTTACCTAGTCAAACGATCTTGGCGCCAGATAGGGAAGTAATAGACTCTAGACAGGAAAGTTTAGGTAGAGTGGGGATTTTGGTGACTAATTTCTCTGTGAATAAGGTGCTCTCTGAAATGAAATAGGCGCAAAAGAAGTGAATGACCTTTTTTTTTGGTCATCAAATTTTATTGCGGGTGGTGAGATAAGGCGCCTGGCACTCAAAAATAGGCGGTACAGAGAAAAGGATTTTTTTGGTGGAAAATAGGCGCTCCGGGGATTCTAGCCTTGGGCGCTTTAAACAGTTAATATGGCCTTATATCTTAAGATGCTAATATCAAAAACATTATCTTATAGGTTTAACAACCTGGCAAAGAATTTGCTTGACCCATGTTTATATAAAATTTTTGTCTTAAAGTCGTGCTTAAGAAAGAATCCTAAAGTTAAGCAACGTACTTTTTATAAACTTTGCATAGAGAGTGCTTTCTAACTACTCGGTTTAATAAAAAAGTCATACAAACAATATTTTACAAATATCTGAAATATCCTTAATTCAGATTGGTTAAAATTTGGGACAGTTGCGTCTCAATGTGTACTACCGTCAATATTATTGAGAAAAAAGTACGACACTGAGTTTTGTGTATTGTAATTTCCACCAGCTGTTGCGAATTTTATCAAAAGGTGGTCATGTTTCTCATTCATTTTAACGTCAAAATTGCATATTTTTGTTTTTATTTTATTATATGTTTATTGATTATTTTCTAAACTAAAAAAAACTAACAAACTTTTTTATTTTAAAACCAAGGTTAATGCGAAAAACACCGAATAAATGTATTTTAAGTTGTTTAATCGAAAAAAAATATAAAAACTACAAACTAAGACAGTAATTTTGTGTTGTTTCGAGAATACCCCTTTAAACTGGGGTATTCTCTAGCACTTCATATTATTGAAAATTATGGAATCTCGGAACAATGGTGAACATTTATGTTCCCACTAAACAAATACTTGTTTTTGTCGAAAAGGCTTTAATGTATCGATATTGAACAGAAGCATCTTTTTAAGCTAAGAGTTTAAGATATCCAAACATACTATTTTCATTTATTCATTATACAGGGTGTAACAATAATTAGCACTATTGTGTAAGGATTACCCCGCCCCTGGCGAACTAATAAGTAAAAACGTTTTGCAAAGACACCATTTTAAGAAGTCCCAACTAATATTTATTATAATAACAAAATTATTTCATTATACCAAGAGGTATAAAAGTGTTTTAATAAAAACCGATCTTCAGCGGCGTCCTTTAAGGGCATATATCTCTATAAAGAAGGGCTTTAGAAATTATATTTATAGAAACTTGTCACATTATTTTCATATGTTCCATATAAATCTGAGAGATTGCCCACATATTTTGGGTAATCCTGTATAAAACATAAATATTATAAACAGTAGAAACGAAAATTCAGTTAAAGGGGGTATCTTAAAAAGCTGGGGTAATTAGACCATCAAATCATATAGATAGACATTATAAAGTCGGCCTGGCTAAAAATCATTAACACTCCGGCATCTTGAAGACCTAATAAAAAGACCTAGACAATTTTTAACCTTGCAAAAATTCTAAGCAAATATACTGTTGTTAAAGCCTAAAAATAAATAAATCTACTTACATTTACAGTATCCTAGGCACAATATTTGGCACAAATTGTCACATTAGACTCCCGAATCGAAAGGAGAGAGTGCAGGAGAAGAGAGCCTACTGCCGGGGGAATGGGGATATAGAGATGCTGCGCTCCCCAAAGTGATAGATCGGTTCGAAGGGGCTCTAGACGACGCGCACGCACTGTGAAAGCTACGACTTGCCCGTCGTTGCTTTTAATTGGGGGCTTTTTGCAGACAAGGACTAACGTCGCAACGGACGGTGCTGGCTGTGGCTGGTCTTGGCGTTGTTGCCGATGTGAGGGTGGATTGTGTCTTTAAAGCTTTAATGGGTGTTGAAGCTTTGAGCTTTCAACTCGACGCTCAAATAGTGTTTCATAATTTAAAAAGAAAAGGCTTAAAAATTGCGACATTAGTTCAAACACTTTTTGTGTTTTAATTTAAAAAATATTAAAGCTGTAACCAAATAATTGTCCAAGATCCAGCCTCATAAATCGACCTCTTATAGCCGATTCCCATCTAGGGGTTTTAACCCTGGATTTTCACCCTGGGTAAAAAGTCTTTGACTTTTAACGATTCACACCTGCGAGTCATGGGTAAGGGGTTAAAACTCGTGCGTTTTTACCCGCCAAATTAGGACTGGTTCTAATTTTCCCCTATGGGTGACAACTTTTTAACAAAATTCCCTTCATAAATTAAGAGTTGGTACTACCAAAAGTTGTGATTCAGATTCAACTGTGCATGGAAACGATTTTACCCGTGTCCTTGAAAAACTCCGACAATCAGCTGATGGGTGACGACTCATGCGTCACGGGTGAACACCCCTAAGTGGGAATCGGCTTTTATCCTTTTTTCTGAAGAATTTTTTTAACAATAAAAGTTATTAATAAATAAATTCCCGGGGATTGGCCAACCATATCCTGGCCTGATATAGTGTAATTAATAATTAATATAAAAGATGACGTAAATACCGCCACAATTTTTTTTTCAAATGTATCATCAATTTTGGGCGTTCAACCAATTATAACCGCGGTAATAATTGATGACAACTTTGACGTATAATACATTGTTTAAACGTCAACATAACCGATTGGTAAATACCGTTTTAGAATCGCCTAAAATTGATGTATATAATTGGAAAGTTTATAGTATGAAAATAATGCCACACCAGGGTTGGCTACCTTTTTCTTGGGGCTAATACCTGCCAACTAGGTATAAACAGCCAACATAAGGGTATGTATTTACCGTCATTTTTTTTAATCAAGCACGTAAATATATAATTTTTTATTACGAGTCTAATGGTATATTAGCTTTGTTCGCGGGTTCGATTCTGAACCGGTTCTGGGACTATTCGCATGCGCAGTGAAAAAAGCGGGGTTAGTAAAATCCTGAATTTTTAGTAACAGTTCTGTATTCGCGGGTTACAATGGAATCAGTTCGTTACCGGTTCGTAACCTGATTAGCAGTCCTGGAATTTTTGTTGGAACTAAAAGTTCAGTTCGGAATTTCATGTGCATTGACGACATGGTCAGCTGTTTTCTGTTTTTGTGGTACAAAAATAAACCGTTGTATTACAGTTTATTTGTTTCTGCCACTTTTTATGCGGGTTAATATACCTGTTGAATATTTTTTAAATATTTTTGTGATTCTGAGCGTATATATAAACAAAGGATTTTTAATTGTATTCCGTATGAATGTATGTATGCAATAAAATAAATAAAGATTTAATTAAAAAATATAGACAATATTACAAGATTTTACCATTTCTTCTTGTTTAAATTTTATCTTTAGTTAAATACACATACTTATGTTAAAAATGAGGGGAGACAGGGAATCCCTCGTCTTCCGCCGAGAGACCTCGAGTGGCTTTCGACATGTCCCAGTGCTTTTTACTGTAGTCTCTCTTTCAGTTTGGTGAAAAGAGTACATTTTGTTAAGGAATGTAAGTAATAGCAATTTGTAAACTGCCCTCGTATTATTATAATATTTGTTTAACGTTACACCAATAGGTGGTGCTAATACAGCTTTGTCGAACGAACAACGTACGGCAGAGAGAAAATAATAGATCTAGTACCTTTCTCTCTTGCGATCCTGACTTGGCTCTTTATGGGACCAACGCGGAAGTGCACTATTTCAAATAAAAAAATAATTTTTGAAAATCGATCCACAATTGATGGAGTAATCGCGTAACATATACACAAAAAAATCATACGGACGAATTAATAACCTCCTTCTTGTTGAAGTCAGTTAAAAAGTAATGGTGGACTTTATGGTAACTTGATTTTTGATTTAGTTGATGTCGCGTTTACTGTTGTATTGCTTAAATTCATATTAAAATAAATTTTCGTTGTCCTTAAAACAAAACACTAAAACAAAGTGTAAAAAAACGTCAAACTGTTAAAAAGAGTTACTTTTCTAACACCTTATGTAATATACTAAAATGGAGTAAGTTTTCATTATGATAATGAAGTTAGAACTTCTTCACATCAACGACCTTCTCCCTTCTACAACAAATGCCATTCATAGTTTTGGTGTACGGTGGTGTGTTTGGTGACGATAGTACCCTCCACTCCAGTTTTCAAGTTCCCAAACCACCCATATAACATTTTTTGCCGGCAAGGCATGGGCAAAAAGGTACCAAAAAGACATCAAAATGGGCAATTGGCCGTTATTGGGCCACGTGTTGCAGAAAATGTGATGGCATCTATCATTAATAAGTTACGATGAAAAAATGCGTTTAGGATGATGGCATCCATCATTAATAAGTTATGCTAAAAATATGCATTTAGGATGATGGCATCCATCATTAAAGGTTTTGGCATAAATATGCCTTTTAGATGATGGCATTACATTATTCTTTTCCTAATAACAATAAAATACATTTTTTACCGTCCAGGGAACTAAAATGTGCATAAATAATGCACATGCATAAGGTGTGTTTATGTACAGGGTGTCCCATATAAAATTAAATACTATAATTTTGGAAAAACCATAATAGATACAATAAAAATACTAAAAATACATTTTACAAAAAAACTTTAGCATTTAACTTTTTCTTGTATCTCTTATGGTTTTTCCAAAATTATAGTATTTAATTTTATATGGAACACCCTGTACACAAACACACATTATGCAAGTGCATTATTTATGCACATTTTAGTTCCCTGGACGGTAAAAATGCATTTTATTGTCATTAGGAAAATGTAATGCCATCATCTAAAAGGCATATTTTTGCCAAAACCTTTTTAATGATGGATGCCATCATCCTAAATGCATTTTTTCATCGTAACTTATTAATGATGGATGCCATCACATTTTCTGCAACACGTGGCCCAATAACGGCCAATTGCTCATTTTGATGTCTTTTTGATACCCTTTTGCCAATGCCTTGCCGGCAAAAAATGTTATATGGGTAATCTATAAGCCTAACTTGGATAGCAAACGCAGGACGATGCAGATATCTCTTTCACAGGATCTAAACTTAATATGGGATTGAAGCACCAAAAATCTCGCCCAATTTAATGCATCCAAAACACAAGCATGTTTCTTGACTCGGAAAAAGTCCTCAAATACTCATCTTTTACTAATGAGCGGTCAAGTTCTGCAGAGTGGGCGTCACATTTGAGAATAACCTTAACTGACCTAAACACATCATAACCACGGCAGCTTCAAAAAGCTTCTCTTCTAATTTATACATTTTAAATGTTTCCCAAATCCGACCCCCTCTGAAATATTGTCTCATAAATAGGGAATGGCGTCCCCCACAACACTAAGCATTCTTGATTCCATCCAAGAAGAGCGCCTTATTAATAATCTCTTTCCTACAGCGAGCCTTTCTTCTACATTTTACCGGGCACCCTGTATACATGCAAGTGGCTTAAAATAGACCATTAACAATTTAGCAAATGAAAATGAGTGGCTAACGGCAACATGGTCAATCGCCGGCTCTGATATTTTTTTACTTCTTGTAGAGCCGGACGCCAAAGAGCAGAATTTACTAGACGGAGACTTTTTGCGAGTCCCACCCATCCTGTTTCGTAGACTAAAAAAACAGTTGGAAAATATAATTTTGCTTTTTTAAATTATTGGAAATTAGGAAATAGGATTATTTAATTTTTATAATGGTCTACTATGCATGGTTGCTCCAAATGGGTGTGACCTGCCCTGTACAATTCCGTTATTTGTCACCTTTTTGCCAACGATAGGAGGTACCCTTCATTCCAGTTTTAAGATTCCTAAACCATTCTTTAAACCTGATTTAGAATCTCTTTCACAGGATCTAAATTTAATGTTGGATTGGGGCGCCAAAAATCTCGTCCATTTTAATGCATTCCAAACACAATTATATACCTTAAAATAGAATTATAATAAAATTTAAGATAATAACAGAATAATTCACTTCAGAGTAAAAAGCGTGGGGTGCATTTTACTATTTTTTCATAACTTTAACCTCATAGATATTTGGAGTTTTTTAAACTATTATTTATTTTTCATTTTTATTTCGATATATAAATTAGTTTTCTGCGGACATGTGATATTGAAATGTTTCACGAACTATTTCGTAATCTAATCATTTCATTTAAAGCTTCACTGTTGCATGGGGTTTCAGAACGCAACTACTCCGAACAAGTTTCTGTCAGCCTTATGCTGAGAGTACGTCCGAAACTGCACGCATGCGCAGATCGCGCACTAGCTCTTCTCTGTTACTCTCCTACAGAAAATCTAAAAAGGAATTTATTTATCCTGGCGATCCTAATCAGGATAACGGGATACTGTTTGCAGATTATTGCATTGTCATGGGTCCTTGATACGTGTGAAAAGTTTAAAAGAAATCGAATCGCTGGAAGTTGGTGAAAATTAAGCTTAAAGATTCCGTTACATACATACATACATACAACCCAAGCTAATAAAAAGCGTGTTGAAAAATATATATTATCTTGGAAATAATATCTTGCTCATGGGTGTGTCAATGTCTTATGCCCGGCTCATACACTCTGGTAGAGCTGCAAAGGTATACCTGTGCATGAATACCTACACGTGTCTACCAGAGTGTCTGTGTTCAGATTAAAGGATTTATGATATAACGAAACCCCTTAAACCTTATCTCCTGCACCACTATAGTACCTTTTCGGACCTATATTTATATAAAAATGTATTTATACTTTTATATATCTAAAATCCTGATATATTCTTTCTAATAACTTCGAGAAGCGGCATTTTAATCGATATCTGGAAAATTCCAGAGGCTCATATGCACAGCGTCGACCTTAAGCAGGGTGAGATTAATTTTTCAGTTTTTTTTTAAAGTATTTTAATAAAAGCACCTGTTTGGTTTAAATTCGATTATAGAAAATAAATGTTTACTATACAATTTAACTTAATTTTTATGCAGGGTATCCAAAAAATATGTTTACAAAATTTCATATTTGTTTTTGACCTCAGATTAGGGCGATTTAAGAAAACTTATGCTACCGAATGTTGGTAAAAATATTAAATAGCAGATTCACACCAACAAATGTAAAAAATCATATTAACATGGGCCTGAAAATACCGTTTTTATGTTACGATGTTTCCATGCTTTCGTCTTGAACCCTCTATAAATCATTCTACTCTAACTATTGCCCCAGTTTCTTATAAAACGCCAGGTATTATTTTTACGGTGAAACACGTTAAGTATTTTCTTTCATCTCTTAACACCAAGAAATTGCCTGGGCTCGGTAGCATACCAGTGGTCGTTTTATTTAAAAAATGCGCTCCTGAACTTGCACCCATCTTAACTCTGCTCTTCCAAATTTCTTACGGCACAGGTATTTTTTTCAGAGGGTTGGAAAGGTGCACGTGCTTAACCTATTCCCAAGAAAGGATCTAAAACCTTTCATCTTACTATAAACCTATTTCACTTCTCTCAGTTCTTTATAATGTAATGGAAAAATTCATTAAGTCGCAAATCCTAAAGCATTAAGAAAAACCCAAAATTTTGCATGACAGGCAGTATGGATTTCTTCACGACAGATCTACAGTAGAGCTTTTTTTCATATCACACACCTGGAACATGTCTCTTAAGTTTCTAGATGAGTCCCAGATCGTTGCTCTTGATATATCCAAAGCTTTTGAACAGGCCTGACACAAGGCGCTCTTTCAATGAACCATACACCTAAAGCTATCGGGACCCGGGGCGGAAAGCAAAGCTGGGGCCCCTAACTATTAAAATTTTCGACAACAAAAAAAAAATAATATGGTATAGTTTGATAAGATCGGGCCGCCTTTTTCCACTTGGAAAAATTTTGCAAACCAACAAAAAAAAGGGCCCCCTCCAACCTAACATGATATACTTTACCAAGATTGGGGTCCAACCATGTTGTACTTTGGTACTACAAAATTACAAAAAGCCCTCACAACAACTCTCCTAAATCCCTATATGTACCTTATTTTCTATGAGGACTACCACTTTAACAAGGGGCCCGGGGCGGACCGCTTCCTTCACCCCACCCCTCTTCCTACGGTCTTCCAACTAGACTACCAAGTAAATGCTGGGTTAGGCGAAGAAGGCAATGAGAAGCCGATAAGTTGGCAAAGAGGGGGCTGGCATGTCAAGTAAGGGCATCTATTAGATCGTGGATTCTGAGGGAATCCCAAGACTGGTAGATGAAAACACCAGGACAGCGTCTGTACTGGAGTCACTAGCGTAGCTAAGCGTAGACAGTGTTGGAGGTCGCCTACGGCTTTGGGCTCTAGAGGGGCTTCGCGGCAAGGTGAAGGTATAAAATGTGAAATACGAACATAAAAATGAAGAAACTGAAAGGGTGGGGACCTTTTTTGTCCACCAATTGTTATCTGTCATAAATCATAAAAGGGCCTCATAGGAACATTTTTGCCTACCGTCAATATTTAAAGGTCTAGAAAAATATCATAGAAATTGTGTATTTAAAGATGAGGGCACCTTTTTCTGGTCCTTAACTTTGACGATTCGCCTCGCTTACGCTAAGCCACTGACTCGAGTCACGTCTAAACCAAAGTAGGTCACGACATTCGGCCATATTGTCTTTGACGTGTTATGACGTCACGTCTCCCATTTTTCGGCCATGTTGTTCAGTGCCGGAGATATACAGTTTATTGTATTAGTAGAACAACCGTTTATACAACAGTTTTTACTTATTATTAAGTTGTAAATTCTTTTACTTTAAATAAAACACATTTGGAATTACATCTTTCAACAAATATCACTACCAAAACAATGCAAAATGAAATGCGCAAATTCTAGACGCCACTGGATTGATCATCAGCTTTGATTTTACTCCAGTCTTGCCAACTTTTCTCCGTGGAGTGCCCTTCCTTGCGTCCCCGACCTCGAACCGCCTAAAAGTTGAGGATATGTCGCAACCTTATAAATATAAACTAACCTTAATCTAAACAACCTTAACAAACTTCGTCTTACCTCGCTTAAGACACTCACGGTACGTTAGTATTTAGGCTTTTAGCTTTCATGGATTGTTCAAAGATTAAAAAAGAAAAAACATAAACCTTGGTTGGCTTAAGTCAGATGCTCTCTATTCTTTCACTTTCACTAGATCCAGAAAGTTTAAAAGGAAAAGACGGGGCGAAACAGGAGTAAAAAGGAGCATTTTATTACCGTGTCGGGTGAAAGATAGAAAGACGTAAGAAACATAAAAGGAAAAATAAACAGATTTGTGGATGTAGGTCAAGACTGCAAGCGATGCACTTCGAACGGGTGGAACGGATCGTAAAGAGAGAGTGCAACAACTTTATTCGGCCATCAGGGTTTCCGTTTACTGCTTTTTCTTTATTTTCTTTGCCATGTGGGACATTGACGGTATCTTTTCAAGTCTTAAGTCAACTGTGACACTATAAAAATCGTAATTTTTAACAATTAATGCAACAAACATATGTTTTAAAGTTTCGGCAGAAATAATTATGGTGTGTATTTTTAGGGCCAAAATGACTCCTCCTGACAGGGTGATTTAAAAATCGATCACGAAACTTAAGGGAGTGATTCTACTTCGACAAAATAAGGGTAGAGTTGCATATAATTTTTTTTCAAAATGTCATTTGTTTTGGAGTTAGAAGCCGTCAAAGTTTAATTTTTATTTTGGTTTTTCGCCATATTGCATTTATTTTTAACCAATTCCAGTTGATATTTGGCACACAAATCGAGCTTTGCAGATTCTAAAATTTTAAGGCAAAAGTACTTTTTTAAATACCGCCAGAGGGCACTTTACCTAAAACTTAAGATTTATTTACATCATAACTTTTACTTTGACAGATATCGCAAAGCTGGGGGCGCCATTTTATAGACAATCAAAAACTTAAAAATAAGGTACTCTTTATTAAAGTCGATAAACCTCACCGTTTAGGTACCAATAGACATCAAAGTTTTCATCAATTTCAATCAAATTACCTACATACATATAGGGTGTCCAGTAACTAAACCGACAAACTTAATCAAACGATTATACAACAAGAAATAAGAGAAAAACTTCATATAGACATATATCCTAAACGTCTTAGTTTTTAAACTACGGGGTGTTAAAAATAAAAAAATAATAAAAATTTAAATATTTAACACACCGTAGTTCAAAAACTAAGACGTTTAGGACATATGTTTATATGAAGTTTTTTTCTTATTTTCTGTTGTAGAATCGCCCTGAAAAGTTTGTCGGTTGAGTTACTGGACACCCTCGTATGTATATAGGTAATTTGATTGAAACTAATGAAAACTTTGATGTCTATTGGTGCCTAAACGGTGAGGTTTATCGACTTTAATAAAGAGTCCCTTATTTTTTAATTGTCTATAAAATGGCGCCCCCAGCTTTGCTGATATCTGTCAAAATAAAAGGTTATGATGTAAATAAATTTTAAGTTTTAGGTAAAGTGCCCTCTGGCGGTATTTAAAAAAGTACTTTTGCCTTAAAATTTTAGAATCTGCAAAGCTCGATTTGTGGGCCAAATATCAACTGGATTGGTTAAAAAATTAATGCAATATGGCGAAAAAACCAAAATAAAAATTAAACTTTGACGGCTTGTAACTAGAAATTATTTTGTCAAGTAGAATTACCCCCTTAAGTTTCGTAATCGATTCTTGAATCACCCTGTATATTATGTTGTCCCCTAAATGGCAACAGCCACAAACACAATTTAATAATCTTACTCATTACATTAATTAACAATTCAAATAGACATTTCTTAAAAAGCAGTGCAGTCACAACCCTACTACCTTTTTGGTTAATTTTTAATTATACGCAATTGCCTTCCCTCTTTTTTTTAAACAGTTTTCTTAAAAACCGTTAGCTATATCACAAAAATGCAAAAGACCAAATATTTTGACTTTTCTGAGGTCAACTCCCTAGTGTTCATTAATTTTAAAAATATTCACAGAAAATTTTCATCATCGGTGTTTAATGCATCAGCTTTCACCTAAAAAATTGGGATTTTTACCTTTCTTAGAATAAGCAGTAAATAACCTGCCTAAAATAACAGGTGTGTGCAGATGTTGGATGGATTTGCTGCGTGAAAATTCCTGTCGAAAAATACAATCCCATAGAACCGACAGAAACCATTAGAATCTTGCGACAACAGATTCTATGGTTTCTATCGGCAGGGCCGTATTAACCGTTTGGAGGCGCCCTAGGCTAGAATTCCCAGAGCGCCTATTTTCCACCAAAACAAGTTTTGAAGAGTAAAAAAAGGTCCTTTCTTCCGTAGCGCCTATTTTGAATGCCAGGCGCCTTACTTTTTTTTTATCTTTGGACAAACCACGAAGGCTAAAAGCCTAAATACTAACGTACCGTGGGTGTCTTAGGCGAGGTAAGAGGGAGTTTGTTGACACGGGACTTAAATACTTGAAGATTTGGGGGGAGGGATGAAAAGACCTCCGCGGGTAGCAGGGTTACAAATTAGAAGCGGAAAACTACTTTTTGGCTCGAAAGAGAAATCCAAGCTTTTTGAAGCTGCCGTGGCTATAGATACAATGTGTTTATGCCAGTTAAGGTTACTTTCAAATGTGACACCCACAAGATTAAAGGTGTCTTTGCTCTGTAAAAACTTGGCCGCTCATAAGCACAGGATGAGTATTTGATGACTCTTTTCGCGACAAGGAACATGATTGTGTTTTGGATGCATTAGAATGGGCGAGATTTTTGGCGCCCCAATCCAATATTAAATTAAGATCCTGTGAAAGAGATATCTGCATCGCCATGCGTTTGTTTTCCAAGTCAGGTTTAGTGATGGGTTTAGGAACCTGAAAACTGGAGTGAAGGGTACTATCGTCGGCGAAACTATGAATAGGATTAGTTGTGGACGAGAGAAGGTCGTTGATATGAAGAAGAAACAATGTTGGTGCCAGAACTGAGCCCTGAGGGACTCCAGCATTTACTTGGTGAAAGCTTGATCAGATAGATAGCTAGAGAGCCAAGTACAGAGTTTATTTGAAAGACCATAGCAGGGAAGTTTATTAAGAAGTGCGGCATGCCAGACCTGGTCAAAAGCTTTGGATATATCATATTACTTCACCACGAAATAAAATTTGATGACCAAAAAAAAGGTCTATTTTATTCCAAAAGCACCTTATTCACTGAGAAATTTATCACTAAAAATCCCCACTCAACCTAACTTTTTAAAAACTCCCCTATCTAGCGCCTATTACTCCCCTGTCTGGCGCCCTAGGCAATAGACTAGTCAGCCTAATGGATAATACGGCCCTGTCTATCGGTCTGTAGGATTGTATAGTTTTTTTTTCGACAGGGATGTAGCTGTAGTTCAAAATATGCGACACCGATATCGATAGTGATTATTACGACACGACTTTTATAACATTACTAGTATAATGATATTGTTATACAGTGTCGTCCATTAAGTGTGCAACAAATGGGAAACTTCTTTATTTTCAGCTAGCGGACCCGTGCCCACTTCGTTGGGCCTTCATATCTGAACTTTTGTTCATTCATAGCAAAGACAATTGTAGTTTCACTATAGACTCCCAGAACAATGCTAAATTTTTGGTCATCAATTTGGACGCTGGCTTGGGTGAATTTATGAAGCAGAAAATTATACGTACTGCTTACGTGTGTACTCGATTGATACCCGCTTCATAAATTCCACGAAGCGAGCGTCCAAGCTGATGACCAAAAATTTACCATTGTTCTGGGTGTCTATAGTGAGACTACAATTGTCTTTGTTCATAGTAAAATATAGCCTATAACACTCTTGAATAGTGTAGCTTTCTTATTGTGAAAGAATTTTTATGATAGGTTCAGTACTTCCGAAGATTAGCGGCTACAAACAAACCTACAGAGTTACAAACTTTACTTCTTTAAATATTAGTATAGATTTGTCAGAAAATTGTATTCTTTATAAAAGTTAATGCATAGCCTCGAACTGTATGATTACACAACCCCACAAAAAAATAAAAGTCAAGACCCAGAGGGTAGATCCCACTAGTTCTTGGTATTTTGGGGTGCTAAAACTATATATGATAATAAAAATAAATTGTATCCGTTTAATTTTCCCCCACCACCCCCAAAAAGGGTAAAATGTAACTTAATATTAAAAAATTAAAATTTATATGCATTCCCACGTGATTGGGTGCACTAAAAATGATCGTGACGAATAAAAATAATTTCGACCTCCTGGTCACCTTCTAGACCGCCCCAAAACTTTCCCAGGGGGTAAAAATGTAACAACGAAACTACTATCCAGCAATTTATTACCTTCAGTGCAACCGTATAGATTTCAAATTTACGGACGTTATATTGTATCACCGGATGCCAATTTTACATATAATTGCACCTGTGTATTACTTCCGGTTTAACCGGAAGTAATATAAACTTTGATATTTTAAATGGAACACCCTGTATATTTTTTAGGATTTTGAATTCTACAAGTCATTCCTGATATAAAACCTTAAATAAATCCATAACCTAACTTTTTGGTTTTGGAGAAAATGGCGTCTGAAAATATCTAAACGACAGCACATAATATGCAGTTTTATGGGAAAACAAATGAACATCACAAAAATTCAAAATACTTAAAATAGTTCTTTTAATAGACTCTACCTTCAGAAACCATTATAATACTACTTCCTGTTTAACCGGAAGTGCTTTAAAAATCGAACTTCCAGTATGATAACCCTGGTAATTTTAATGGAACACCCTATATATTTTTAGGATTTAAATTCTTTAGACTATTTCTGATATAAAACCTATGATATACTCATAACCTATCTTTTTGAGTTTTAGAGAAAACCAAGGTTAGTTTATATTTATAAGGTTGCGACATATCCTCAACTTTTAGGCGGTTCGAGGTCGGGGACGCAAGGAAGGGCACTTCTTGGAGAAAAGTGGGCAAGACTGGGTAAAAATCAAAGCTGAAGATCAATCCAGTGACGTCTAGAATTTGCGCATTTCATTTTGCAGTGTTTTGGAAGTGATATTTGTTGAAAGATGTAATTCCAAATGTTTTTTATTTAAAGTAAAAGAATTTACAACTTAATAACAATTAAAAACTGTTGTGTAAACGGTTGTTCTACTAATACAATAAACTGTATATCTCCGGCACTGAAAAACATGGCCGAAAAATGGGAGATGTGACGTCATAACACGTCAAAGCAATATGGCCGAATGTCGTGACCTTCTATAGACCGACTTTGGGTTTTTACCACTTTTTGCTTAACAAGCTGTAAAAAAATATTTTAAGATTATGAGGCAATAAATAGTGTACAAAAAATTCCATTAAGTAAGATTTTTATATTCAGTATTCAATTTTGTACAGAACTTTAAATTTAAATTTTTGGTTTTCTGCATTTTTTAAGAAACTTTTAGTGTTAGAGAAAAAGTTAAATTGCAATTTGTAGCACGTCCAAAATCCTATAAAAAGTCCTTATCGACTTTTTGTATTATAATTTACAACAAAGTTACGGGCTCTTAAATACATTGTTTTTATTAACACTGTTAATAATATTGTTATAAGAGTAAGAATAACTTTTTCTATGATAATACGAAATAGTCAATAAATATTTTTTATAGAATTTTAGACGTACTACAAATTTTCCATTTAACTTTTTTCTCTAATACCTGTAATATACCCTGTATTTTAAAAGTGAAAAGGCGTTTAGAACATGGATTTATTTTTTTTTCTTTAAATCACCCTAAGGATTCCCAGCAAACACTATTTGCCGGCAATGTACATTTTTCATATTGGCATTGATGGTAAAGCATTGGCAATTGGTGGCAATATTATGTCAACATCTTATACGCATTAAAAAGTCAACCCTAAATAAACACTTAATTGCCAATAAATTTTACATGCAGGCGAATTGCCGGCAAGCATACAAAAATGGCAGCATACCAATCCTGATTAAATAAAGCACGCGTCTTTGTTGCAGGCAAATAAATATTGGATTTTTGAAGGCAAACCTTCAACGCATATTCAGACTTTTTAAACCATATTATTAACATTGGTATTTAACTAACATTAAAGCAATTTTTTTGATCTGTTTTATTTATAATGGCAGCTAAACAACATTATTTTATGTTTTTTTACATAATTTAAAGGAAATGGCCTTTTCATAACATTTTATTGTTAAAAATCATGCAAATAAAAATTTGGTCAAACAAAATGTTTATTATGTATTTTGGAGCGAATAAAAATAAAATGATGGTAAAATTAGCTACGTTAATTTCGACCGAAGGTGACCGCTTTGTGCATTTGTTTTCTACGTGGTTTTCTAGCTTTTTAGTTTCTTTTTTAAAGAAAAGAGTTTTTTAATAGACATAATTAAATGTATTCATTACCTAACAAGTGTGTGTTGTGTGATTAATTGGTGATGGCTAGTCGAGAAGGCAAGATATTCAAGTAGACTGTTAGGAGCTGTAAACATTTTGTTTAAAACTTTATTAAAAGTTTTAAAGACGTGTTAATAAAAAATATTATATATATATTTAATAGTTTTTTGACATACCGATAGATGGCGTAATGGACAATAAACTACTACGTTCCTGCAATATCTTCGCTTTTTATCGTCTAAACCGTACCCATTAGACAAAAATAATTCGAGAGCGGTCTGCGGTAGGTGATCTCACTTAGCTTTGAAAGGATTATCTTCGGCTAGTGTGAAAATCTGCATCTCAAAGACAGTGTTTCGAGAGATGGTACTTTGCATTGCAAGGAAATTGCATGCAGTAAGGAGTTTTTTCCTATTTTAATTTTCAAATAAAATATCGCATCATTTTAGCTTTTAAAAAAGTATATGCGACAATTTTCGTCAATAAGACGTCAGCTTGCTGCTTGGGAGTATCTGCATTTGCCCACTTTCGTGTCTTTTTGTTACCTTTTTCCCAATAACTTATTAATGATGGATGCCATCATCTTAAACGCATATAATATAATATATATTATATGCGTTTATATTAATATTCTTATGGGGACGGGTAA